>NW_006498952.1:773997-788810 GCF_000471905.2 Amborella trichopoda
GTACGTACGAGACGTATAGAGTAGAGTAGAGACAGAGAGTAGAGTAGAGTAGAGTAGTAGAGAGTAGAGTAGTAGAGAGAGAGAGAGAGAGAGAGAGAGAGAGAGAGAGATACACAGCTGAGGTGTTTGTTACATTGCTTTGGAGATTTTGATGCACAGCTCAGGTGCTTGTTACATTGCTTTGGAGATTTTGATGACCCAATGTTCGAAAAAAGGATGCTTAGTCGAGCACCCATAGTAGCCCTTCTCTCCTGTGGGAATTGAATTCCTTTTCCAAACTATGTATTTTCATTTAGTCATAAAATTTCTCCAATTGAGAAGTCTGCCATTGCCGATTAAATTTGTTAAAAAGTTATTTTGTTAGTTCCAGCCTTCTGAATAAGAATTTTATTATTTAACGCATGCAAGATTAGTGCTTTATGAAACCTGTATATAAAAATGGTTAGGCGCACATTAAAGGAGCGATCTAGACAATATTAGATTAAATAGAGAAAGTAATATTGTATGATAAGTGTTTTTTGCGGGTTTTTTACCATAATATGTTGTGAGCTATATGGTTCATGGTTTTATGTATTTTAAATTTGAGCTGTGAATAAGGGAATTATTTGTTTGCCTAGGATTAATTAGAGAAATTGTGCGTGATTAATTCATGATCATCAGAGGCTTTTGCCAACTATTTGGATTCGGCTGAGGTCGTGCTTAATTGAGACATGATAATTGGCCAATTGGATAATTGCAATTACTTCTTGTTCTTGATCCATTAATGCTTACTATGAGATAATCCTGTTCTCGCATGTTTGGTACCCAAGAAACCGAATGCTTCTTTTTCCCTGATAGCAGACTGTTATTCACGCAATTTTGATTTCTAAAACACTTGTTTCTTATTGGCGACTGTATTATCCCTAATTAAAAAATGGGCTGATTCCCAATACACTTTCTTTATCGAGTATTTTTAGCTCAATGTTTTTGAATGATTTCATTTACGCCTATCATATCTAATTTCAGTTTCACTATTTCTCAGGTTCAAGTTTTGTTATTTAGTAATCTTTTCTGTTAGTTTACATTTTGTTTAATTCATTTGATACAAATCGCCTTAGTTTTACTTTCATTGTCTACTTTATGCTAAAAGAGTTCTTTTGAGTAAAGCTCCCCTTTAACTCTTATAATTCTTGATGAATTGTTTTTCCCCCTGTTTTTTATACTAGTTCACAATCTCAATTTTTATTTATGATTTGTAGCTATATATTTGCTATCTTGTGGCATAGATGGGAACAAACATTCTTTCTGTTCAAAATCTTAATTTTCTTTTCGTCTTTCTACAAAGGCTGGTTTCAAAATTGAGACCATTCTATAAAATAGAAATGTAAGCATTTACTTTAGATGAGTTAAATTAGATCGACAACTGTTACATGTTTGGTGGTTTTATAATAGTTTTGGTCCATAAGTCCTGGATAACAGGCATTTTCGATAATTTGAGACTTTTCTATATTTTGTATCCTTAAGTCTAAAATGGTTAGCATGGCAGGTTATATACGACAAGCAAACCGGGAGAAGCCGAGGCTTTGGGTTTGTAACGATGTCTACTGTTGAGGAAGTGGAAGCGGCTGTTCAGCAATTTAATGGCCATGTGAGTTTCTTCTTGCCTTTCTCTGTGAGAGAGAGAGAGGGAGAGAGAGATTTTACACCAGGAGTTTTGGGTGCTTATCAGAAGTTGTGACAGAGATTTTACACCAGAAGTTTTGGGTGCTTATCAGAAGTAGAGAGAGAGAGAGGAAGAGAGATTTTACACCAGGAGTTTTGGGTGCTTATTAGAAGTTCAACATCATCCGAGGTTATCCCAAGTATTTAGGGTTCGTTACATGAATCCTTTTACACCATTTTGCTCTATCAAGGGCTGTAATTTCAGTCAGACCATAAGGCACCATCTCTTCTCATTATAGGGAATGCCCTAGTATGAGCATTTAACATTGGCTCAGAATTCATGACAGAGATGCGGAAAAACTTTTGAGCTGGCTGCCAACCTAATACAACCTTACTCCTTTCTTATCTGGGTTTGTGATCGGCAGTGGCAGAGTTATCTGTTGAAATTATTATTTAGTTAAACAATTGAGTCAAGAGACTTATTTCTCATCTCTGTCGTCAAACCTGAAATCAAACAAGTAAGAGTTATTGTTTAGTTTAATTTCAGTAAGCTGTACAATAATATTTCTTAGGTTCTCTCGTACTAGAATTTTTTGTTGTTTACCTACTGTTGGATAGACCCCAATTAATTGGGAAAAGGCTGATGAACTAGTGTTGGATATAACTGAAATTGTTTTGTAAAAGAAATGCAGTTCATATATTGTTTCTATCTCAACTCTATCCATTGGCCAATAGGAGTATTTGTGATGCAACAGGACTTTGAAGGAAGACAATTAAGGGTGAATTCGGGACCTCCTCCAGCGAGAGACGAGATGTCACCTAGAGGGTCCCGAGGTTTTGACTCTCCTAGGCCCCGAAGTTTTGACTCTCCGAACCGAGTCTATGTTGGGAACCTTTCATGGGGTGTGGATGATTTGGCTTTGGAGAACCTTTTCAGTGAGCAAGGCAAGGTTATGGAGGCCAAGGTGGTATACGATAGAGAAAGTGGCCGATCAAGAGGCTTTGGATTTGTAACCTACAGTACAGCGGAGGAGGTGACTAGCGCGATTTCAACACTTAATGGGGCCGTAAGTCTCTTGAAGCCCAATTTGCCCCTTCTCTCTCTCTCTTCAAGTTGTTTTGTGTGTTACGATGTATGAGAGAGAGAATCCCAAATTCACACTTCACACTAAGGTTTGTTATGGGGCATCCGTATGTGTGTGTGTGTGTGAGAGAGAGAGAGAGAGAGAGAGAGAGAGATTCAGTGTCGGGAAAATCCCAAAATTTTGAGGGCAATTCAGTGGTGTTGTGTGTACTATGCATCTGTGTCTGTCTGTATTCGCGTGTGGATATGTGCACGTGAGGCAGAGAGAGTTCTCATATGAATGTGTGCGTGTGAGAGAGATATAAGTCGCAAATGCTTATATTTTATGGTATGATGCAGGACTTGGATGGTAGACCAATAAGAGTTACCCCAGCTGAAGCAAAACCCAGGCGCCAGTTTTGATTCCAACTGGTTTTATGAATGAGTTTCAGTACTCGAGCCAGGGAGGATGGAATATGTGCACTTCACTTTTTGTTACCCATTGGTGTGGGTAATTTGTTTTTCTTTATGGATTTTATTTGGGGATTTTCTTTGGGTGGGTTAAGAGAATACGGTACTCTTTCTTCAAAAAAAAGATGTCAGTAGTGTTCTCTCTCTCAGCCCCCCGATCTTCCTAAGCTCCTTTAATGTAATGGTTTGGGTCTCTTTCTTAAGCTGGTCAAATATTATAGGTGGTTCTCTCTCTCTCCTTAGAGATGCGGGTCTCTCTCGCCATCTTTTCTTTTCTTTTCTTTCATCGGAAGCTGGTAGTTGGTCTCCCCGCTTGGTCTTTTTAAGCTGGTTTGATGCAATAGGTTTCTCTCTCTCTCTCTCTCACACACACAATCTGGTTTGATGTAATAGGTGTTTCTCTATCTCTCTCTCAATCTGGTTTGATGTAATAGGTGTTTCTCTGTCTCAATCTGGTTTGATGTAATAGGTGTTTCTCTATCTCTCTCTCATTCCGGTTTGATGTAATAGGTGTTTCTCTATCTCTCTCTGAATCTGGTTTGATGTAATAGGTGTTTCTCTCTCTCTGTTGGTCTTCTTAAGATGGTAGGATGTAACAGGTTGGTTGCTCTCTCTCTATAGCAAACTGATAACTTGGAAAGGGGGGTGTTACTTTGTTAAGATAGGGATTGTGTATGAATATTTTGGGTTGGTCTTGAAAAATCATGGTAATTCCTTTTTAATGAGATAATTACCTGTTTAATTTCTACTCGTTGGTATAGATTTTTATTTATTTATCTTGTGTACTTGGGTTTTGTTCATATGAATTTTTTTTTTTTTGAAGGTCAAGGTTTCTATTAGTTGGTGGACTCGCCTATCTGAATGAGTCCTCACTCTCATTGATTTTGAATTCAAAATTTGAGGAATGTATAATCTTGACAATCAATCGTATGTAGTAATTTGGAAAAAAGTTTTAAAATAAAAAATAAAAAATTCTTTATATGGTTTTGTAGAACTGCATTCCCTGAAGCACAAACTCTTTTATTTTGTTTTTGACGGTTTCTATGGGTCCATTTAGAATGAGTCCTTTCTTAAATTTTGTTTTTTAGATGTATTTTAGGACCCAATTTTTTAGGGACAATCTTAACATGGAGATTATGAATATGAAAAAAAAAAAAAAAGTAACATTAAAAATAATAATTTTAAGATGAAAAAATATTTTGATGGTTGGTTTCAACCATCCGTAAATGGATCATCCATTTGCATACATCTTTATAAGATGGATGTTTTATACTTTGGGGGATGCATTTCTCCATTTGTGTTGTTTAGCGCATCGAACAATTTTACTTTTTTCTTTTAGCAGGAGAAAGTAGTTTGTGTGCAAGTGGATGCGCTTATAGAATAGTGTCTTTGACACACTAAACATTTTAGATGGATGTTGAAAAATGACTGTACCATCTGAACTTAAAATCGACGGTCTTAGAAGTACATTATAATTTTTTATTTATTAGTATTAAAATTTGGTTCTTTTTCAAATTGTTATTCATCACGGTTGTGATTTTCATTCTTAATATTTGAATCCAAAATTTCTCTAAAATTGATTTAGGATAGGTTTATCTTTTTAGATAGGATAAATCTTTTACATCATATAATTCAGGTCGAATGTAAAAGTTAAATTACCCTAAAATTGGCTTTTTACATGCAATGCATCTAAAACAAAAATAGTCTCCCGAGTTTTCGAAGAAACAAGGTGCCCTATTTATGATGTGTCTTCTTGCGATGAAACCGTACGCTGTATGCTCAAAAGGAAATCTTATATGGATAGCCTGGTTTTAGGTAGGGTTCATTTTAGAGCCATGGGCGGAGCTTAAGCTTGGGCTGGCTGGGGCCCGGCCGAGCTATAAAAATTGAAGTATGGTGCACTTTTGCCCTAGATTGGCCAGAGACCAGACCACATAAAGCGTAGTCTCTCTCTCTTTCTTCTCTAAATGATCTAAAGTACGGTTTCCAATCATCGTCATCTTCATAGTTTTATGGTGCCTCTCTGCATAGTTTTTTGGTTCCTATTTGGAGATAGTTACATGAATTGTGGTTCGTTTTTTTGTTTTCAAAGGCTATAATTTCAGTGAGGTCATAAGTCTTTATATTTGTTGTTATTTTTTTTAATTATGTATTTTTGGGCGTACTTTTTTTTTTTTGAACAATAACGTACAACTTATTAGTAGTTCATATGTAAAATACAAGATGTTCAAGCAATGACACAATATTATCAAAAAGAAGTAACCAATAGAAGGGAAGGAAGTACGGACTCCTTTAACAAGAATATCAACATCTTCATTCGTCTATCTAATAACAATGTTGAAATATTGTCATAGAGAACAAAATATCTCAAATTTGATGAAAAATAGTCTTTAATCTTCAAGGGATTTTGGCTTCCTCTTGATCCAGGCAATGATATTTGTTTAGTTTCCTTTGATAATTCTGTCTCCTTCCAAAGTGCATAGCAATTTTAAACTTTCTAATAAACCTCGTGCTTATGTCTTATCTGTTGTTGTGATACCACAAGGACTTGAGTAAGAAAAAATAATGTGACTCAAATTATTTCAGATGAGTTCACTATAGCCGGCTGGCCTTAGATTGTCAATTGAACTTCCATCAAAATTAAGTTTGAAGGAATTCACTGGTGGTGGTATTCGAACAACCTCACTACTAGTGTTGGTAACACCAATAGTCACCACTGTCGAAGGATTGCTAATGATAGACTTTTTTTAGTCTTTCATTTGAACTAACTGCATCTCCTAATATATGTTGCATTGAGTCTGTGATGTACATAGCCAGCCCACTTAAGTTTACTTTCTTCTATCTTATTGCCTCTGGTATCATACCTAAATTCTTTCGAATGTATTTATTTCGAATTCTATATTTTCTTGTCTTGCCGCTCATTCATCTTAGGATCATCATTTCAACTATACTCATCCTATGGGTATATTGCTTCTTGACTACCCAACATTCCGCCCCATGAAGCCAAGTGGGCTTTATAATTGTCTTATAGAATTTGTCTTTCAACTTCATTGATATGTGGTGATCACATAAAACACCGATTGCACATCTCCATTTTGCCACGTGGTTCTAATTCTATATGCAACATTTTCCTCAATCTCTCTGTTTTCGGATCATAATTAGGTACTCGATAGACCCTCATATCGATTTGGAATCAATGATGATTCCTGATCCTGAGAAGCAATTCTCCAAGGGCAATAACTATCTTTTAAAAAATATAAAATACACAGAATGAGAATCCCCGAGTTCCTTATCCAAATTGCATGATCCGTCGGCAGAATTGCTCAGGTTAACGTCAGAACCGGGTGATTCTTGCCCATTGAGGTTGACTGCTTCCCAAATTCCATATTTCCAAACACAATCAACAATTTTTAAAGCCACGTAATTTTTTTTTTTTTTTTCTATTTGGCAGGGGGGAGGGCGGTAATTTGAGAGGAGGAGTCGAACTTGAGATATACTAACTACTCAAGCCCAAGCTTGATTCCATCGATCAAAGTTCTTGTCACTCCACTTCCCAATTCTCTCTTCCCAACTCATCTACCATTTGAACCTATGTTCGCAAACTCGTTCGGTCAAATTAGAACAGGCACTGATCCGGTTTTGGGTGGTCGGCTGCGTATCTAATTTTTTTAAAAAAAATACAAAATCCCAAAAAAGGGATTTGTTTGTAATGTGGTTTTTGATGTTTTTATCATTTTGACAAAGATTTTAAAGTGTTTTGGCCATGAATATTTATTTTATACATTTTTTTTTTTTTGAAAATTTTTAAAAATACCTTTAGATACAAATCAATTTTTTAAAATTCATTTGTTCATTTCCACTTCGATGTGCTTTGTTTAATTATGTTTTAAATGTATTTTTCATACTTTTTTTAAAAAAAATTAAAAAATTTTTTGTATTTGTTTTTTTTTCTAATACTTTTTAGATCGAGACCTACCTTTGGTTAGGGTAGTTGAACCACTAGTTTACTGGTTACTTGGACCTAACCCTTGGCCGGTTTTCAAGGCCGGTTCTATTTTGCGAACACTGATTCAAACTTTTGGTTCTTCGCTACTCTCTCTTTCTCGTGTATGTGCGTGCCAACCTAAAGCTTAATCATATAAATACATACAACGATTTTAAAGCCCCACTTGCCGATTGAGTCTGATGCATTTGCAGCCATGCATACAAGTTGAAAAAAGAAAAGATCAAACTTTTTGAAGAAAATAATTTTAAAAAATGTTAAATGCATTAAACAAATTCAAAAAAAGTTAAAGATTCTAAATACGTTGACTAATTGCAATAATTAATTATTTTTTGCCAACCCATCAATTAAATAATAATTCATAATTAATTTCTACATGACTACTTTTGAAAAAAAAGATAAAGAAAAACTAATTGATACTTCCTATTATCAATGTGGTCCTAGACTCTCTTTTCTTTTTCACTTTTTTCTTTTTTCTTTCTTTCTTTTTTTTTTTCCTTTTTAGCTTCTAGTTTAAGTTCTCAAATAAAGAGCCTTTGCCTTTTCGGAAAATAGGTTTTAAATTATATAATTACAGAAAATGGAGACGACAACCTAACAACTCATTGAAGTCTAATGTATTTCAATGTCACATGCCCACGTGGTCTTTGTTCTCGTATGCACGGATATTATAGCCATTCTATAAATGGAAATGACCTTAGTGAGACCCAGTTAATAGCATGGGACCTCTAATCTACACCATTGATTGGTCCCTAATCTATGCCGTTGGATCAATCTTAGATCTCAGCGCGAGAGGGCAAAATGCCTGTAGAGTTGTAGAGCCTCATTTCAAGTCTTGACCGAAAATGCAATTTTGATATTGAATTACCCTGTTGACCATCTATCCTCAACAATTATAGATCTAAAAAAAATGGAAAAGTTTATATAGAGCCGAGGCTCTAAGCAATCAAATTAAAACCTACTACAAAAAGTTCACTACAAGAAGTTGTTTTGATGTCCAAATATCTTCAAATTGATAATCTCGACATCAAGATGTATGAACATGAGAAAAAAATGAATTTCAAGCTTTGGAAAGAGTGTATTTTGTAATGCATTTTTGGACCGTTCATTTTCAAGTTTTCATAGATATGTCGATCTACACTATTTTTGAAGCTTCAAATATAAATAAAGATAAAATTATATTTTAAGGCTATCACAAAGATTTCAAGTATTGAAACCACATTTCTCGATACTATTTGAATGTAGGTTCTAATTTGATTGTTTAGAGCCTAGGCTCTATACAAATTGCACAAAAAAAAAAATGAATTGCGAGCCTTAAAAATACTGTATCTTAGTGATATAAAAAATCAAAACAGGGACCCATATCTTGCACCCCAAATCGGTGAATCGGCAGTCTGAATCGGTGGATTGGCGATCTAAATAAGTGGAAGGGCCAGATTAGTCAGATTCAGCCTTAAACAATTCAAAAAAAATATTACAAATTATTACAAATGTTGGGCTTTAGGATTTAAAAAAGAAATTGGGATACTACATCATTGACTTTCATTATTTTGTATCAATATGCAAATATTGAGATGTTCTTTGCTGGTATGAGCTATTGTTAACCATTAAATTTACCTCACACACAAAAGAAGTATAAAATCATTATGGATGAAGAATATAATCATACATGAACTATAATAAAGCATACAATTCGTAAAATATGTTTTAAAACCAAAATGAAAGACGATGTTGTTCTTCATCTTGGTTACGCTATCTCCACTTCTTAAATTGGTGAGACAATTCATTGATTCGTGCCGACCCTATGTTGCCATGTAGTGTCTTCTTTAGATTGCGACATGGTTCAACTATTCAACTGTTGTAAGATGCTAATGGTAAAAAATGAACCAGACAATTCAACATGAAAATTAATAACTGTGTATCTTGAGAATATGTAAAAAGGTAGTTCATGAAGTTATCTTTGTTGTTCAGACAAAATAGTTCTTATTGAAAAATAGATCTGACAAGCATGAACTAGTTCTTACTGACAAAAATAATTTGTTTATGCAACATTATAGCTTAGAAGCAGCCCAAACTAGAATCAAGAAAAAAAACTATATTCATGACATTGAGTTTATATATCGAAAGAATCCAAGAACTTCGAATTATTGGTTCATTGGAGATAAAATTTCATAAAAACTATAATTTGTGGCACTGCAATCATTAAAGGAAAAAATTTATATAGGATTGCAACCTTAAAATGTAGAACTACGGATGCACCTCAAAAATCCATCGAAAAAGGTTATTTTAATATTGAAAAACCTTGTGATTGATCATCTCAACATCGAGATGTATGACTATGAAAACTAAAAATATTATGAGTCTAAAAAATAGTGCATCTTACAACATATTTTCTACACCGTCCATTTTCAAGATTTTCATATATTTATAGATCTACTTGATTTTAATCATTTTTGAAATTTAAAATTTTATAATTAGATATAAAAATAGACTTTGAGATAATCTTAAGAACATTTTACATCAAAATTACACATTATGATAAAATTTGAAGGTGCACCTTAGTTGGATCGTTTAAGGTTGCAACATTATGGAAACCACACCCATCATTAAATTGCATTTTTTAGTACAAGAAAACCGAGGGAAAAAAAATTCTAACATATATGTCTTTTGAAGGAATGTAAAGAAACATACAACCAAATGCATGAATAACTAAAATAGTACTAGAATGGTTGATAATAGTAAAGAACTCATAATTAAACAAATTTTTTGGATTTAAAATTTTAAATCACAAAATATAGAATTTACTTTAAAATTTTCATTCTAAGGAATTAGAAATACATTTCATTTTTATAATTTCAAAAGTATATATCATCTAAGTTCCACAAACAACAAAAGATAAACTTAGACTTAAGGAATTAACTATAAACATTTATCTGGCATAAATTGACATTGCTGTAAACAACAAATCAATGGTAAAAAAATTGAAAATAAATGCTAAACAACTAAAAATAAAATTTAAAAATTTAAATTTAAATTTAAAAAATATGGATTTCAATAATTTAATAAATTTCTCTGATAATTTGTAAGTTAATAATTTGTGAAAAAGGTTTATTGTTGAGAACCTCCAAAACTGAGAGCAATTTTGGGCTCAATCCGTGGGGTTATTTGTATGGATCCATTAGATTAGATCTATACAATCGTAGATACGTCGTCTACAATTATTTTGAATCAAAGTTGAAGAGGTTTGTTGCAAAATAGTGTATTAGAATAAACGAAATATTCTAATATTTTTAAGGGAAAATTTGACCCAAATTGACCTTAATTTTGGTCCAATTTCAATGCAATTCTTATGTTTTTCCCCATTGGCTACAAACCAAGGTTCGAAAATTCCAAAACTTGACCTTACTTTCACCGAAATTTTGTATTGTTGCCGTGTGGAAGAGTCTTAGCCGTGTGGACCTCCCAACGAAAAATCACAAATACAACAATTTTTTTTTTATTGAATTACAATAAATAATTAAATTATTAAAAAGGTTTAATTTTAAAATATCCAAAAGGTTTTATACTCCCGCTAGAGCATAAGTCTTCATTTACTCCCTCGAGTGAAGCCCCATTCGGTGTAATTTTAGGTCCTCAAATTTTGGGGACGTAAGTTCTTCAAGCCTTTTTTTAGTAGTTCTACTTTTTTCGAGTTGAGCTTTATATACACTAGAAAAAAAATAATTTCTCAATATTGAACAGAGACCATTCAATTTATGAAAGATAAGATCTAATTGTCAAAAAATAAAAATATTTAAATATATTTTATAAAGTAATCATCTAGTGATTATTAGGTATTAGGTTAGTCTAAGAAGGGTGATGACCTTAAACTTTTTTTTAACCCGTTTTATAACCCAAAAAAAGGCTAGGTTGTAGTTCACAAACAACCAATGTAAAATTTTTCCAAAACGTATCATGGATCTTGAACTTATCATAGATCTTGAAGTAGAATGGCAGACCAAGATTTATAGAGCCGACTCCAATTTGTTGAAAAAAATCTTTGATGATCTAATGATTATTAAGTGGTACCCCAAATTTTAGGCAGAAATAATCTTTTTTAATAAACAGACTTCACTAAGGGAGTAGATGCACATTATACTCAAGCAGGAACATACTGTATGTATACTCTACCACAAAATGGGAGTAATTAGTTTTGGGCGGTCCGGGATCTTGCAGGCTTTCGGCGAGCTCGACTCACGCGCCCAGGAAAGTCTTGCTAACTGCCCCTTCAATCCCGCTTATTTTCTGATATACGCCTCAAGAATATCTGGAAAACCATGTAGAGGAAATTTACTTTGGGATTGCATGAAATGGGATCGGTATTTTTTATAGGAATTATATACAACGAGATTATTTATTTTTTATACAAAGTGGTCATAATTATTTTTAAAAATAATACACTTGCAACATATTATTTAAACCGTTTATATTCGAACTTTTCATGGGTTTATAAATCTGCTTAATTTAAGTCATTTTTGGAATTAAAAATTTTGTAATGAGAGTTGCAAATAGATTTTCGGGCCATCCTAAAAATTTTGACACCAAAATTGTATCCTATGACAATATTTGGAGGTATGCCCTATTTTGATTGTTTAAGGTTGCAACCATATGCAAACCTCATCCTTAACAAACTTACTTAATAGTAGGGTTTTTAGAGAGAGAGAGTAATACACAAAACTAGAGAGTAATAACCGATAAAGGTGAGTTGAGGTTGTGTCTTTAGAGATATTATTTTTTAAAAGTTTATATAAGGGGTCAACATTATACTATATCAATTTTCAATAAAATTTGATAATTTTGTTACCAAAAAAAGAATAAGGTGCACTTCTAAAACCTCTTAACCTCAAAAACTTCTGAAAAAGGTCATGATGCTACTATAAAGAAGCTTGATATATTGGGTTTGGAGGGAGAGAGGGGTTTTCACTTTTTAGAGAGATTATAAGTATCTTGATATCAACAACTATAGATTAATAATCTAACTTTAAGCCGAGGTGGTCAAGGTAACGAGTATATCAAGATGTTCAAAGCTCAGTTTTCACCAAATTAATAGTAAATAATAAAAAGTAAAATAAAATAAATACATATTAAGATGCACTAATCCAAATTAATAGTAAATAATAAAAAGTTAAATAAAATAAAAACATATTAAACTGCACTAATGAACGAGGATCAAATCATGTTGTAGACGGCCAATGGCATATTGGAAATTACGCTTAGAATGAGGGGTATGTGCATGGCACTAATCAGCAGGTAAAATAAAGTGCAAAAAAAAAAAAAGTTGTAAAATAGAACCCTACGGATACGTGGCATCCATTTATTGGTCTGACTGCAGTGATCATAGTCAACTCCCTGCCTGTCTCCTGCGACTCTTTAAAGGAGCAAAGCAAATCTATATTTGCTGTCATTTTTGTAAAAATAAATTTTGCATAAAATATAAAAATAGCTGAAAAATAAATTCAACAGAAACTCAAAATTACTCATATATTTTGGAAAAAGAGAAAATTCACAACTTAAACTTCAATTTGGACAAAGAAAAGATACCCCATGATCCCAAATTCCTATGTCTCGTACAAGAACCATGATCTGCGAATGATTAAAACACTCAGACAATACAGAGGATCCAGCGTTGTTCTGTACTCTGTCCTTTTATGGCGATTTTCTCATGCAAATAAAAAATAAATGAACATTTAACTGAATAAATATAGAAGCTGGGTGATCCCATCACTATCTCTTCATCAAATTCTCCAATCTTTTCGAGGTAAGTTTCTAATAAAATCTTGAAAAAAACTCTCTCATATGAGTCAATTCACAGCAATTACATTAGAGTATGATTTGTACATTATAAGATTAGTCTTCATGCATTTTTCAGCTATTTTTTGCTCGAATCTTGCATTTTTTCACCATACTGCTAATTTGATTCATGTTTTGAGCACACCCAAGAGTTGAATTCAATGAGATTCCTGAAAATAATTACTTGTTTTTGTTAATCAAAATTTGGTGCTCTTTAATGGTTTGCACTGAACATTGTACTGATCTGTTTCTGTTTTAAAGCATATTTGGCAGTTAAATTCAATGGAGGTTTCAGAAAGTTTCCTGAAAATTTGTTTTGCTTTTTTTTTTCATGGCTTGATTGTTAAGTTTTCATACAAACATTAAAACTAATATGGGTTTTCAGTATCATGGGCTAAGTTCATATTGATCTCGCTTTTTGCAGTTAAATTTCTGAAGAAATTTACGGTTCCAGTTCCCTAACCAGCCATCAGTGCTCTCAAATCACACTCCCATCACGGACTCGGAATCAATCAGCCAACTCAATCCTTGCCATTTTCTTATATTTTTTGGCTATATATCAGAACTCGTCGAATTTTTTTGAATCAGATCAATGGTGTTTATGTGAGAGAGTTAGGCCTCTGAAGAACCCCAGAATCACAATAGAAATAGAAGAAGGAAGAGGGAACAGAAAGAAAAACAGGGCACTTGAGAGCAACTGCTTCTGCATTCAGTCATTCAAACTTTTCTGGTCTATAATCCTCCACCTGAGCTTGAAAAACCTGCACATGAATTCGGCATCTCGACCCGTGATCAAAATTTTCTCTTTTAGAGTTAGCAGTTAATGCCACCTTTTGAACAAGGTTGGGCACCTTCTTTATTCACAAGAAATCTGATGCAAGTGGAGAGAGAAAGTAGAGAGAGAAAGCTTGCGGTTTCAGGTCCGAATCATGTCATTTTCAGGGGATCTTTTATGCCTTGTGGATATTATTGAGCTATAAAATGTTTGGTACCAGGCTCTGATGCTTTTGTGGGATTACTTCTTTGAAACTGGAGAGAAGTGATGGCCATGGCTAATGGAAAATCCAGATCTGTCAGGTGTGTTCTCTCTCTCTCTCAAAGGTCCCTGTTTCTTAGTGCTTCATTCTCCTATAGGCTTGTTTTAGCTCTGGTTTATTGATAGGTGATCCATTTTTAGTGCTCTGTATGCATTTTTTTGTCAAGTTCCATTGTTTAGAGTTCTCTCTCTCTCTAATTTCCAAAATTTAGGGATGAGAATCAATATTAAAAATAAATAAATCAAACCTCATGTTTTTAGGTGAAGCCGTTCAAAAATGAAATTCTATTTCTGATTGATAACTAGTTAAGTATGTTAAAAGCATTGTCAACTGCCCTGTTTTGATAACTCTGGCTAAATTCTCCTTTTTCCGGTAGATTTCCGGTGGCTTTTTTATTGAAAGTTTGAAACTCTCAGAAATATTGCACCAAAAATCTAGCAAATTCTTTAGGAATCACACATCTTTCATCACTCATATCATTCCTATTCTTCTTTAGAATTGAAAGTAAAAGTTCTCCCTCTCCTAAATATCAAATTCATGACACAAGCAATAAACCATTCAATTATATGTGCTCTTTCTTCACCCTTCTTTGATCATTACTATCTTTTTCCCTCTGATCACTCTTACCCTCTTTGCATCAAGTTAACCACAACACCCTCGTCTCTCCCTCTCTCTCTCTTGGGAAACTTTACTCTCTCAAACACAACACCCCCTCTCTCTCTCTCTCTAGTATGCTCTCTCTCTCAACCACAACCACCCTACTCTCTCT
>NW_006498952.1:805538-833342 GCF_000471905.2 Amborella trichopoda
TTGCGTTTTGGCCAATAGTAATGGACAGTGTGCTCCATTTGCAGCATGAAATATTTTGGCTTTTAGTTTTCTTTGGTGAAGTGTTGTCGTCCCTAAGGTAAACCTAATAACTAACAATCTAGAAAGAGTAAATAAGAATCTTTTCATAAAGAGAGATTATGTTTGACTCTAATAAATAGTAATAAATTTTAAACCCTGCTACCTACATATAAAAATATTGGGTTTTATTTTAGTTCTCAATGTTGCTGACTTTTTTGAACATTTTGATCCAACGGATAATGATAGTTCTCCAAGGTAAATTTGTTGTTGCAAATCCGAGATTTTATTTTTTATTATTTATTTATTTATTTTTTTAGCCAACCTGTTTACCGATTCGCATCTTTGACCCATCATATGTGTACCCTGGGTGGGCAATCCAAAATTCGATTCGGCTTTTAAAACAACAATGTGCATGTATAGTGGTACATATGATTTCTTCTGATGTAATTTTTTTATTTAGTCATTAATAAAACTTTCAAATATTTGTCAAAAAAAAAAAATGTACCTGTATAGTGGTATTTTTTGAGATTTTGGATTCATGGCTTTGTGCTTGGTGTGGTCAGGGCATGTCATGTTCTATGATAAAGAACCTTATCCGGTTCCAAAATACAATGAAATTATAGCTTGGATCAAATTGTCATGGTGGTTAAAGAACCTCATCCGGTTTCAAAATACAAAGAAATTATAGCTTAGATCAAATTGTCATGGTGGTTAAAGCAATAGGTTGTACACTTGAGGAAGCATAGTGTGCATCTCCCTCAATCAAAAGAGCTATTTGGGGAGTTTTTCGATCTGAAATTTTGGGATCTACCTAAGAATCACTTCATTTTCAATAAATGAAGAAGACCGTGTATGAATTGTGCAGTCCCAGTCCATTTGTTTTTTAGTGAAACGGTCCCCGCTCCATTTTAGAACTTTTTTTTTGTTTTTTTTCCAAGCGCATGAAGTTGATTGCTAGATTCAAGACGTTACATCCGTTCTAAAAATACTCCTAACTTGAGTTTTATCGAAGAAGACAGCGTATGCTCCCGCGGGAGTAGCAAATCTTTTTACTTCTCTAAATCAAATTCAAGAAGTAATGTAGAGAGAGAGAGAGAGAGAGAACTTTGTTTTGAAGCCTGCATACAGGTCCTTTATTTTCATTATGTATGCTGTCCAATACACATTTGTGAGAAAACTTCAACCCCATATTCAATCCAAGAAATAATTCATAGAAACAAAAACATTGTTTTCAAGCTTGCACATGTGACAAGATCTTGCATAAACCTAGAATGCACTCATCATATTGATTTGCTAAAAAGGACAAATAGTTTACAATCTCTCGTTTTCATTTTATTTTTAAAGCTTCATTGCAAGCTTAAGTCAATGGATTCCCCTTCCTTTTTGGCTTTCCCCATAGCATGAGGGAATCGACAAAGAGATTTCATGAATCCAATATCTTAAAAGTTTCTTTTAGTGCTTTGTAGAAGACAAAAGTACAGTTCTCTTGCTCTTGGTTATTTTGTATGGCCCTCTTTTATTTTTATCAATGTTGGCACTACTACTGTCCAAATTTTCAACCTGCCCAAAATAAAGAGGGGGGATATGAAAATAAAAAGGACTATGTTTTGGATGTTTGATATTTTCACTAAAAAAATATATTTCCACCTTTTGACCTACCATATGGGCTATAGAGAGAGAGAGAGAGCTTTGAGCTACTGCACAAACCTGGTGTATAGTGATTAAGCACAAATGGGCAGCACAATAAATAAATTCTTTGCAGGACCACCTAATAAAGAACTTTTCGATTTATGAAAGGGATTATCTATGAAGAGACCATTTATCTTTTGTATATGGGGATAACAATCATTCTCACTCATGAAATGTCAAATTGACTGGCTTGAGGTGAATCACGAAATATGAGAATTATTATTTTTTGGATCATTGTGTGTATTTAATATCACCCTTATAACCACCGCTTTTGAAATTTAAGAGACAAAAATGATTGTGGCCTCCATGTACAAAAGATAAATAGTCTCAATGTGACCGTTTACTTTTGATACAAAGATGTCACAATTACTTATAACCATCCGATGTAAAATCTGATAACTTGTGTGTGTCCCAAGGTTCAAAAAATTTTATTTTAAAGTTTGAGCTTGGTCAATGAATAAATGCAGCCATCTAATTCCGAATCTAATGGTCAAGATTAATTGTGACCGCCTTGTACCAAATATAAATGATCTTTTTATATACATTTTTTAAAAAATTTAAATACTTCTTCGTGTTATACTTCTTACTATTTGTTTTTTTGAAATATTATTATAAGTGTACATAATATCACTTAAAATCACATAAAATTTGGATTTTTTTCTTATTTAAATGGTGCACGAACATGTAAAAGGTTGATTTTGAAATTCACATTTTTAACATATAACACATCTCATGTCTAAATAATACAGTTGTGGACTGATATGCAGTTACTCCACAACGGAAATTTTTTGGTGTTGAAAACTCAAGCACTTCTATATTCCGAATCGCTATATAATATATATATATATAATAGGAACAAATAAACTAAGCACTGACGTAAACAAAATTAAAAACTCGAAATATCTAAGAAATTGCTCTTCTTTTTTCTTTTGAATGTTAAGCAAACTGTTGCTATTTTTAGTTGACATCTGACTTCTACCTCTAAATGAAACAAGTAAAGCCCTAAAGAGTTTTAGGATAACAAGGTTTGTAAAATACTAGCAGTGAATGCAATATCGGCCAGTTTAAATAAAAACCGACCGGTTAGATCAGAACCAACTACTAGCCCGTTTAGATTTTGGGCGGTTTGAGTGATCTGGTTGGATATTTTTTAAAAAATTATATAAATTCCCAAAAAAATAAGGAATTTGTTTGTAATGAGTTTTTAAAGGCTTTTAGTCATTTTGGCAAAGATTGGAAAGTATTTTGGCAATGAATACTTATTTTTATATTTTTATATTTTTAAAAAAAAATAAAAAATACCCCTATTGATTTTTTTTAAAATCTATTATTTTCACTAATTTTCAAGTATGTGCTTTGTTTAATCATGTTTTAAATATATTTTTCATATTTTTATATTTATTTTATCTTTTAAGCACTTTTTTGACCGGCCAGGTTAGGCTGGCCAAACTAGCCAGTTTACCGGTTACTCAAAATCAATCCTTGGGATTTTTAATACTAGCAAGAACGATAAATTTGTCAAGATGGTCGGAAAAGTCTACAAAGAGACTTTTCATTACTTAAAAAAGTACTCAGCTCTCATATGTGAAATCCAAAGTTATTTTTTAATAATTTGCTTGTGAAATTTCACATCCAATGGCTTAGGACGTTAACTTTTGTAGCAAATGTAACGGTCTCATTGTATTTTGTCCTTTAGGTTGTAGTTACTTTTTAAGGAAAGAAGCCACGTACTATATAATGCTGTTGATTTGATGCATGGATCTTAGCTGTCCATTTCCTGTATTGACGGTCAGTGATGACATTCCCATTATCAGCATACCCGAAATAATAACTAGTTTATATCCATCTCGAGCCATTCATTTTCAATAAGTACACTATTTCATAAAGTCACAACTTCATAGATCCGTATTGCAAATCTCATCCAAAAACTCAATCTCCAGGCCGAAAAGCACGTAAATTGACCGTATCCAAACCGCGATTAAAAATAATATACTTCAACACCCACATTATTTATATTAAATTTTCAATTGTTCACAATTTTGTCGAATTTTTAAGCTTCAAATTTGACATTCATAGGGAGAAATTAACATGTAGACCATCACAAGGATTTTCGATGTCGAATTTGATTTTTCTGGCCAGATTTTGATATGCAGCTTTACCAAATTTTGTAAGTCTTCAACCTTACCACAACCTCATCATTTTGAAATCGAACCGTCTAGATTTTATCTTCGTTTACCTACAATTGAGAAACAAAACATCAATACAAGTGTTCTTTGAGCAAAATAATAGACGCAGGTTTGGAAATAAACAAATGAAAGGTGTTAAATGAGGCTTCTTTCAATTAAAGAAAACTTCTGACCATTCTTAGAAGAGAAACGTAGTAGTGTTTGGACGATTTTTTTTTTTTTTTGGGTAATTCAGTATCGAAAAAAGCCCTTGCCCTTTTTTTTTATATAGATTAAGGAGTTAGCAATTTTTAAGGTGTCTCAATGGGTGGTGTGGAAACCACAACATGGTAACTAGGTATGGGGGTGCTACCACCACGACCTAGCCCGTTTCGTGTATTGGGCCAACTTTGTGTATGCAAAAGTGAATAATACCTTTTAGATAAGTATAATATTGGGTGAATATTTAAGTTTTTTAAAATAGGAAAAATAAATATTTGAGTTGTTGTCAAGTAATTTGGAGAGCTAAAGTATTTTATTATCTTGCATGAGCATATTGCCATTTACTTCCTCGTGTAAAACTCAATTTAGAAGTGATTTTTTAGGACTTCAAATTTTTGCCGATGTAACTTTTTCGACCTAGAAATGAGCCTAAAAAAAATCTGTTTCCAATCGCACTCTGTAATATATGCCTGGAAACAATAAACTTCCAAGATTGAACAAAGACCATCCAATGGTTATAGCTTCTACTCTTGTTCTATGATTTTGAATGCCCAAGTTTCATGAAGAGTACCACCATGCTATAATATTTGAAAAAATTATCCAAATATATATGAGAGATGAATTATTTAAGGCTTTAGCCATATTTTTTGTTTTAATTTCAAGACAACAATCAAAAGACACATGATTGTATGATGTGATAGTTGTAATTGAGTAAAATGTTGAATAATTCAACTCTTGTTGATAACTCGATAAATAATATTGGTATAGTACGACCTTGAGCACACAATTACTAAAATACTACTTTATGCACAAACTACATCACAAGTACAAACACACATGGTGGAGAGTCAGAGGCGAAGAGGCAAACCTAGGGTTGGAATTGGGCCGGACCCTGGTTGGTTCGGTGCAACTTTTTTTTTTTCTTTTTTTTTCTCATTTTTTTTTTTGTTTTTTTCATTTGTTTCTGACTCGACCCAACCTGGTATGATGGGGACAAGGGCCACGCTAGGGCCAAGGCTAGCCTAGCCCCGTTGTCACCCTTAGGCAGACCCAATTTAAAGAAGAAAGTATATAATAAAGTCATTTACCTTGATACTCTCTCAAAAAAAACAAGAAAAATAAGAGGAAAAAAAAGAAATCATTTACCTTGGTACAGAAATCAACATTTACATGTAGCTATCAGATTAGAAATTAGATAGTGAGGGGATTATATTCTCAAATTTTTGGGAAATGACGAAATGAGGTGTTTGTGACCTTTGTATATGAAAGTAACGGTCTTGTTGTATATATGCCATGTAAAAGGATAGGGCTTAGGTGCATTCGGGTACGCACCTAATAATGCCCCTAAACCCTAAATCCATATTGGTGAAGGATTTTGATTTCGGAACTTTGTAGGTCGAACATCTAGATCGCCACAATCAAGAATGAATGAATTTTGAGCTTTAAAAGCGTACCTTCTTTTTAGATTGTTCACTTCAATTTTACAAATATAATATGATTTAAGTTTGGAGCTCTAAATTCATAGATGAAGGGGAAAAAATAGATTTACATTGACTTCTTTATTTCACCGTTGTGCTGACGCACATCCGTTTTCTTGCTGCTCAAATCGTAAATTCCTAAAAAACAAGGATGGATGCATGAGCCAGCTCACTCACCAAATACTTTCACATGTAGAATTACAAGCTTTTTTTACTACTCCAAATTGCTCATATGAGTTAAAGAATGAGAAACATGTGTGCCACTTGTGGCTTACAGGGTCAATAGGGGCAGACAAGAGTGATGGAGGCCTCTCAAAGTAGTTCCTACAAAGAGAGACAAGATTAACAATAAGTCTTCATATGCTCTCACACATTACTTCACTACTAGGTGTCCCAAAACCCTAGCTTACCATGGGCCAATCCTTTGGAGAGGTTTGACACGTTCTGGCTCACAAAACAGCTATTATGAGCCATTCCACTAATACAAAACACTATGTGAAGAGGCCATGATGGACCCAAACCATCGCCCAATTGACCTTTCCCCTATTTTGCTTTACACATGAGGCCCTTCTCATTATATTGGTTTGGCCCTTCATCTCCCTCTCAAAGGGGACCATGTCCTTATCGTGCAACCTCTCCCCCCTCATGATGTGGGGCTTAGGCCCTTTTGTTACCTCTGCAAGGACTATGCCGTATCATTCATACTTCTAACCTGTTGGATTGCCTTTAACCCGGTACATGTCACACTACAACATGTGGCCTAAAAGGCTGAGGAAGGGCCGGCCTGGTTTGCTTTTTTTTTAAAAAAAAGAAAGTTTGTTAGGTGCAATCTGTTAGCATATGGATATCTTGTTAGTATTGATATACACTATGAATATATATTTGTACTGATATGTATTCATAATGATGTATATCAATACTAACAAGATACCCATACGCTAACACAACCTAGCCCAGCCTGCATAGGGCTGCTTTTGGTCGAGGGCCTCTTCAGCCCAAGAAGGGCAGAGCCGGGCTTGGGCCGTCCGTAAAGGGCCCAAGGCCAAGCTAGCTGTCTTGACGCTTTGCTAGCCCTTACTCAAATATCCATTTAGACACAGAGAGAGAAATAAAATCCATTACTCCTAGTTTCTAGAAAGGCGATATGGTAGAAATATTGACATTTTCTTTTAATGCAATCATGTGTAACATATATAAAGAAACTATGAGAGAATGTAACAAGACACGAAATTGTATATTAGATATATATAATACGTAAGATAGTATGCTCATGAATTGACAATGTATGTTGTATATAAGTTGAATTTTTTAACCATTATATATACACTAATGAAAGAACCACCATTGTGTGGTGGCATAATTTCCTTTTAGAAAATTCCTCATTCTCTTCACTAAATTTTTTTAATAAGAGAGGTGAGAGAAAGAAAGAGAGACTTTCATCTCATTATGAAGCATTGTTCTTTTTTTACGTCCTCAAGTTATCATTCGACCAAGTGACCACCTATTGGGTGACTCCAAGATCCATTTGGTCGGACACGGCTTTTCGGCCATCGATCACTAACAACAAAACAAAAGAAAAAACTTTACTTGATTGCGATTAAAAGCAAAATATGTACGAATTTAGTAGAGGGAAAATTAGCCACAACGAATTTATTGGAACATAGATTCACTCCCTTAGGGAAAACCCTATTTAGGAGTAGGGGTGGCAATGGACTCGACCAGACTTCGCATATAGGTACGTATCTAAATTTTGGACCCAAAATTTTAAGTCCGGATCCAAAATTTGGACCCGTTCAAGTTCATCTGGACCCCACTTGAATAATGGGTGTATATGGGTATTCCTAAATGTTGCTAGTATATTGGTTTCTTAGGAATTTCCAGTTATTAGGTAAAATAGTAGAGAATAAGCGTATATGTTGGTATTCATATATGTTATGCAATAGTGTAAATGTTGCCAATAATATAGGTATATGATGGTTAAAAAAAAAGGGCAAAAAAAAAAAGAAAAGAAGAAGCTCATAATCATAGCCCACATGTTTCACATAAACATTAAAGGGGCAATGGACCCAACGAGATTCGAAAACTAACGGGTAGACTCAACCTGGGGTCTAAATACGGGTTCAAATTTTGGACCCTGAAGATCAGGTCCGGGTCCAAAATCTGTACCCAAATACTCTTCCCGTCCGGGTATGTTGCAAGCTTGACACGTTACCACCCCTATTTAGAAGGAGGTTTTTTAGGGGCTCCTAGGATATAACCTTCACAACCAACCAACCATACTCAAAATAAATAAATAATCATACACCCTATAAAGTTCCCTAGAAAAAAATGTACTAGTACTGTCCAAATTCCAGATGCCATAAGTAATTGGGAAGTCAGAATCTTTTTTTTCTTTTATTTACCGAAAATATTTGTTTGTGGATAAGGTTATAGATCAAGAAAATCCTCCTAAGTGGATCCTTTGCCCCATGAGAAAAGATGTACAGTGTGCTCCGCTAACTTGAGTACATTAAGTCAGTTGCCAAACTAAATTAGCCGATATGATACGTAACAGAAGAAAATTGTTTGGGACTTCAAGCAAAGTGAATGATGCCTAGCCGCCGGATTTTTTATCTGATGGCTACGGGCCAACGTGACTTTTTTGTACCAAAGATAAATTTACTGTATACATTCGTACATTATCAATTTATAGATAAGATCTACCGTTCATAATGGGCCACCCAAATTGGAGATTGGCATTTTCATAGTATCATTACTTGAAAAATGACAATAGGCATGTAGCATTAGGAGATGGCTTTTCAAGGTAAAATATAAGTCTAAATTTATGCTTAAGGTTTTTGTAGCATTGGTTTGTCCTTGCGAAATACAATGCTTCTTCTTCATTATCTTCTGAGTTCTCAACTATTTGTGATCCACTCTTCACTAGATATATTTCCATACAAAAATTTTGTTGTCATTCATTTCGAAAAGGGGTACCGAACAAGTTAATTCCATTGATTTAAATATCGCCTAGGTGACTCAGAATCAATACGGGACCTTAACGAGTCGGGAGAGTTGTCCTAGAATCATGCAAGTATCTCAAACCTAGGGTTCTTATTGTCATTCTTTGAGAACTCGGCCAAACTCGGCCTCATGATTCTATATGTGACTCGGACTCGGCATCTGGGCGAGTTGGAGTTGTGTCTGTCTGACTCGGACTCGGGACTTTTGCAAGTCCCATGGATACAAGTGAAGAAGACATGAGTGGTATCATTGGATAAAGTTGAAAAGCCATGACGGCCCGTTATCTTCTTCTATATCCAAAACCAAAACGTAGTTGTATACAGAGAGAAATACTTCTCAGCAATGTGGATCCAAGAACTTTACTACCATTTGAAAAAAAAAAAAGGAAAAAAAGAAATACATATTTATATATAAGAAAAAAATAAAGATACCACTCTCTTTTATCTATCTCTCTCCTCTCTCATATCTCTTTATCTCTCCTCTCTCTTTCTCTTTTTCTCTTTATGTGGCCTCTACATATGCATCATTGAAAGTGTAGTTTGATAGAGGGCCACAGGAGAAACCCAAGTCGGGAACAGGCCGACAGGGCTCGGTGTGGTTGAACCCACCATGCCCCCTTTGTCTCTCCTCATGTAGGCCACTACACCATATCTTTGTGTCCATCTGCTTTTTCCTTCATACTTATTATTTAATTGAATTCACACATACTGCATCAAAAAAAAAAAAAGTCACACAAACATTCCAAATCAAATTCGCGCCATACATGCGTCTCTCTCTACCAATGAATTCCTTTCTCTTTCAACCATTCTCTCTCTCTCTCTCTCTACCAATAAATTCCTTTCTCTTTCAACCATTCTCTCTCTCTCTCTAATATATCTCTCAACCAATGGGTTCCTCTTCTCTCCCCCCTCAACCAATATCTCTCTATCTTAACCCATAATCTCTCTATCTTAACCCATAATCTCTCTCTCCACCAATAAATTCCTCTCTCTCTCCTCCCTCACTCTTTTTCTCAGTCTATGAAGTTCCAATTGCTGATTGGGATCCTCCTTTGCAAGTTTCGTTCTCTTTCCACGCCATTCTCGTACCTTTTCGTTTTGATAATTCAGTGGGGAAGATAAACCCCTACCCGTTTTTTCAAATAATTTCCAAACTCATATCAGTCACCATTCTGGCACTTTTTTTTTTTTCTTTTTTTTTCTTTTTTTTTTTAAAAAAGGTAATTCAGTGGAGAATACAGTCCTACCCATTTTTTTCAAATAGTTTTGAGAGGCGATTCTCGTACCTAGTTGGATTGATCTCTCTTTCAAGTGGGTGGGATCAAGAATTAGTCAAAAAGCATTAATGATTACATAAACATGCCTTACTTAGGACACATGACTTAAGAGTTTTCTCTTTCTTTTGCCCTTTCCCTAATTATTTGCTTTTTGACTAAGTCCATCAAAGTACATGCGTAAAATTGGGTTATAGAAGCCAACATAAGAAAATAACATAAATTTACTATTATTATTACTTCTTATGTTAGATGATAATAATAATAATAATAATATTTTATGTTAAAAAATAATAATAACAATGATGACAATTTTTAACATTTAAAAAAATAATATAATATAAAACAAAAATAAAAATAAAAAACACCTTTGGCTCACCTCTATCTAAAGTCCAAACCACCTAAAAGCTTTCTCCCCCCGCCCCCGAAGTTGCATGTGTTTGAAATCCCAGATTGACAATGTTAATCAGCCCGTCATTGAGTAGATTCAAATTGATGATTCTCCATTTGTATCAATGACTCTCCTAGGAGACCCACTAGAATATTTAAATACTTTCCATACTTTAAAATAGGTAAAATAAAAAGTTTTAAAAGAGTAAATTGGGTGGGAATTGGACAATTTTGCCGATCCGGATTACCAAGTTCTTTTATAGACTTACCCCATTCTTTAACAAACCCAAGCAAGTTCCTCTATATTGGACATAATCGTTGATCCGGTAAGGAGCCACATTTGTCCTTCACTTATTCTTATCTGGATCGATGATTATGAATATGGGTCTACAATTTTTTAATCATTAATTTACATAAAACCTCATTTAATCCCAACAAATAAGGAAAAAATAACAAGCAATGACAAGAGTAAAAAAAAAATTAACTAAATACATTGAATAGAACTGTTAGTGGTTGACTTCTAATTTTCTATAGTATTCTTTGATAATATAATAAAGCAATACACATATGTATCAGTAGCCAATAAATAAAACAATAGTTAAAGTGTTTGGAAAGATAATGTAATAGTTAAGGTATGAAAAAAAAATATGTTCCAAAGATGGTTGGAAGAGCGAGAAAATCAAGATAGCATTATGTTTGGGTGGGACTGTAGTCACCACTAGATCTAGGCTTGAACAGTCTAGATTGCTTCAACCCCACGGTGATGGATTCCCTATGTTAGAAAGAAAGTGTAAATTATATTAAAAGAGGAGACTCTCTCTCTCTCTATTTCTCTCTCTCAGGCCATCCACCTCATTCATAGTAAAATACTAATATATTTTGATTTAATTATAAAATAGCCCCAAAAAATACATAGTCATGAGTCGGAATAGCCAAATGGATAAAAAATTAAATACCTCATCTTTAATGGGTATTTTGATAAATTTCTCAAACTTAATATTATGAATAATATATCTCTCGCATATCTAAAATAATGCATAATCAAATCAGTTCGTCGTTCATATTAAAGGAGGGTATTCTCACTCTCTCTCTCTCTCTCAGGCATACATATTTAAAAGGAAATTTTATCAAATTACCTATCAAAGATGAATAATTTAACATTTTATTCATATCTTTTGATTTAATTTAAAAATACCTATAAAAAAAACAAATGGTCTATAAATGGAATACTTGCAAATGTATCAAATCTAAAATAATTCATGTTTAATTGGGTATGTTGATAACTTTCCTTATCTTTAAAATTATGCATAATAGATCTCTCTCTCATCTAAAATGATGCGTGATAAAACTAGTATGGTAATGTAAGGCACATCTGCATAATTAAATGGACATATAAATTTAGGTATAATAGGAAAAATCAGAATTAGGATTGAGACCATTTTTTTTTTTTGTTTTTAAGTTGTCACTCAAACCATTTATTTTTTAAAAAGAAATCTCTACAAATAGACCATTTACTTTTTGTATAAGGTCACAATCATTTTTGTCCTTTAAATTTCAAAATGGGTGGTTGTAAGAGTATCATTGAATAGACACAAAGTTCTAAAAAAACAAATTTCGGACTTCTTGATTCACCCCAAAATATCCAATTTGATATCTAATGAATGGGAATAGTTGTGATCTCTTTGTAATAAAGATAAACGGTTTCTTTATAGATAATCCCTTTTGAAAATATCATAGTTAGCCCTAGTTATCGGATAAAACACTAGGCATCTAGAAGTGCACTGTTGACTGTGCTTGAAGTATAAAAAAATATATTTGAACTTTGTGCAGACGAATGACACAGGGCAAATGCCCAATTTTATTTGGTGAATGGATATTTTAAGACCATTAACTTTTGGTAAAAAGTCCGATTCATTTTTAACCATTGAATGTGAAAACCTACGAATTGTTTCACAATATTTGATAAATTTTATCTTGAGTTTTGTGCTCAATGACACATCCCTAATCAACTGATTTCACATCCAATGGTCAACAATAAACCTGGATCCTTTATACCAAAAGTGAATGGTCTTATGGTATACATTTCTTTTTATTTGTAAATGTTTGGGATATTTGTAACCCGATCATTCGGGGTGCTTGTGACCTGTGCACCATAAGTAACACTTATTGTGTCATCATCAAAATCATAGTATTTTTACAACTATTTGGAGTTAGCTACACGAGTCTTAATTCGTCATTCTGCTATATCAAGGGTCATATCCATTAGTGAGATCATAAATCCCCATATCTTTTTTCACTATTTAAAACTATGTCTTTTAAGACCCACCCTTCTCTTTTTTTAGCTTTCCACTTGAACTAACCTATACTTTCTAACAAGTATTGTACTGGGTCTGTGCTGCACATGGCCAGCCCTCTTAGCTCATTTTCTCTCATCTTATCGCTTATTGGAGACACACCTAAGTGCCCCCAAATTTATTCATTTCGAATTTTATTCATTTTTATCATGCCACTCATCCATCTCAACACTCATTATATATCATTCATGATAGTGTAAGCCTTGTGTGATTGAGTCAATGTGCAGTTTTATTATTTGTGAAATATTTTTAACATGGATGACTAATATGAATGAATAAGAAGTTACACTATTGTGCTAAATAAAAGTAGGAATAAATCAGATTTAGCAATCATCGAGCTAACTCAAAATCACCTAAATTGACTACAAAGAGAGGCCCCTAATGATTTAGGAAGGAGTAGTCCAAAAACTCAGGTGAATCGCCAAAATCTAGGGTGGGTCTCCATAACTATTTTCCCACAAAAAAATAGCCAAAGTAAGCTTCCAACTCGATCAATTCTCTAAACGAAACAAACTCGAAACCCTGGTCATCCGAGTCGAGTCCTTATATTTAAACAAAATAAAATATGTTTTCATACAAAAAAAATTATTCACACAAAAAATTTAGATATACTACCACATACATGGGAATACAATTATAATCAAGTCTAAGATAATACATTTTTCTTAAAATGAAAAATAAAAAGAGAGAAAAGAAAAGCATTAACAATTTAACGTTAAAATTCAAGCACATGGCTTAATCATCCCATTTCAAGTTGTTGAGCAAATCAAATCATTTATTCAATTCAAAGTGATGTAAAAGAAGTCGGTTCTCTTCCGAAGCATTCCTTCAAAGTTCAAATACTTCGTTAGTCGTCTGAAGTTTCGGCTGAATTTCAGTGAGTCCTTCTGAAATTTCGCTGTCACCCGAAACCCGACACCTAACTTCACGGCCCATATTCCTACAATTCAAACACAATATCTTTAATGGAAACTAAGGAAGCTCTCTCTCTCTCTTTCTCCCCATTAAAGTAAACTAAAGACTCTCTCTCTCTTTCTACACTATCCTCTAAGGAAAATTAAGTTCCCCCCCTTTCTCTCTTTCTTCATTTATTATAGGAAAAATATTTACTAAACTAATAAAAAAACCTTAAAAATCAAATGGATTGTTCAACAACTTTACCAATAAAGTTGTTACTTTTTAGAATCATTTCCCCTCAAGAATTTTGTTAAACTAATTAAGTTGCCCTCATTTCTAGTTGTAACCTAGGCATTTTGGGAATATAATCCACTAGTCACTTGAGCCAAATAATCTAAATATCTAATATATATACTAATCATATTTTTTCATTAAAAATTTTACTTTAAATTTAGAACCTCGAACCAGTTAGTTCATTTTTTTTCAATGAAAAAAAAAATGTAATAAATTTTGAACCTAAAAAACACAAAGATATTGAGATCATCCGTATTAACTTAGTTACTATATTACCAAAATACCTCTCACTCATTCAAGGATACAAACTCGAAATGATGCAATTCAGGTATTTTCTAACCAAATAATCGAGGTGGTTGTAAATAGTCACAGGTTTCTCTAAAGAGACACATATGTCTAATAATTAATATGAATATACAAACGCGTCTTATATAGACAAATACAGATAACAATAATATAAGTGAATCACTGACACCAATAATACACCCAGACTTACCATAAATACAAGATATTGTACCTACATTTTCCATATTAACATGATATACAATAAAATATCCTCTATATTAACCTGATATAAAATATATACTTTTCTTTCACCATGGTAGTTTAGTGAAATGACTTCTGAAAGTCAATGCTCTATCAGTTAATTAATCGAACCATCTCACATTCTTTCTAAGCATTGATTTTAAAAATTTATCAGAACACACCTAACTTATCAACTATTTAACATCTTACCCATTTTGAACTATTCCTAAGGGTGGCGACAAGTTGGGTCTAGCTAGACTCGGACCCGAGCTTTCGGGTCCAAATTTTGGACCCATACCTAGACCCAAGTTCAGGTCTACTCGTCAAGTCATGGGTCTGGTCGGGTCCATTGCTACCCTATGACCATGAGTTCTTTTTTTTTACTATCATATACTCATATTATTGGCAACATTTACAGTATTATAAAACATTTATGAATGCCCACATATACCCGCATTCTTTACGGCGTGTTTGGTTCGCGTAAAAGCGTTTTTTAGAAAACTTTTTTTGTATAAAAATTGTCTCATGTGGTCAAGTGTGAGAATATTTTTACATCAATTAGTTGTCAATTAGCATGAAAAGATACACTCAGACCAATTGGTATGAAAATATTCTCATACTTAACCGTACGAGGGAATTTTTTCATGTAAAAATATTTTCTAAAAAACATTTTCAAGCAAACCAAACGTGCCTTACTGTTTTATGTAATAACTAGAATTTTCTAAGAAACAAATACATTGGAAACATTTATGAATACTCACATATACCCCATATTATTCAATTTGGGTCTGGCTAGATTTGTACTCGAACCCAAATAGTATTTGGGCCCAGGTTTTGGATCTAGACCTGGCCTTTTGGGTCCAAAACTTGGATACATATGTAGACCCGAGGTCGGGTCTACCCATTGGGTCTCAGGTCAGGTCGAGTCCAATGCCACCCCTAACTATTTCAACTCATGATCACCAATATTTTGTTGGGCTTCTTTTGAAGTAAAATATTAAAAAAGTTTATCTCTAAAATTTAGTTTTGATAAGTATCCCTTGTTTTTTGCTCTTATTTTTTTCAAAAATGTTGTGACATATCTTCCTTGTTTTTGTCTTTTATTTGGTTTTCCATGTATGATAGAAACAATTGGAAGGGGGGGGGGGGGGGGGGCGGTGGTGCAATGTATACTTAGCATCCTTTGTCCGTGTCGCCGTGTCGGTGATGGGTGCCCAATTCATGGTCCATTGCTCTCACTTCACTTTTCGTTCCCCTCAGAGCCAAACAACCCCACGCCCTAGCTTGGCCCCTATAAACATAGCCTTCCTAACCTAGCTGCATGACACGTGTCACTAGATGACAACATTGTGAGCCATCATGCTTGTGTGGAAATCTGACACGTGTCACTAGATGACAAATATTGTGGACCCTTTTGATGACCTAGAAAATATGACGTGTTACTGCAAGAGACACCAACCCCTTAGCCATTGTCTTCTTTGCAATCTTGTGCATACCTTAAAAAAAACCTTTAAAAGTAAATATTTATTTCTTTATAAAAAATTTATCAAAATATGCCTAACTTTTCAACATTTTAATAATTTGCCTTTTTCCAACTATTCTAATTCATGTCATGTGTATTTCATGGTGTTGTATAATTGTCCTAAGATTATAAAATAATAAGTTGTAATTCGTTTTATTTTCTTGATGAAAAACGCCTTCTCCCCTACTTATCTCAAAAAAAACTGTCATGTGTATTTCAATGAGTATTTTGATATTATAAAAAAATTTATACATACAATGTTAAATAGGTGATCTCTTATGTGTATTTTAATAAATTATTTTTATTTACTAAAAGAATTTCTCTTCAAATTTGTAGAAAAATATTTTACAGTTATTAATATTAGATTGAAACAACTTGTCCAATGAGTCAGATCATCGATGCCTTAGTTTGATTCATTGTACATTTTGGGTTTTGTAAAAACTCGTTTAAATTCATATTTGATTGATTTTGACCAATTTGACTTGACGTTGTTAGTTAGTTATACTGGTTGAAACAAGTTTTGATGATCTTTTCATAACTAAGTTTCGTATAGAGCTATCATTCCAATTTATTTTTTTTATTTTTTTAAAAGATCCATTTTAATTGGGTCAGCCAATTATTTGATGGTTTTTAACTGTTAGTCCCAATAAAATAAATAAATAAAATAAAATCGACAAGAAACTTACTCGAATCTGTCCTTAAATCACACGAGGGACCTAAAGTTCTATACCAAATTCTATAGACAAAGTCATCTAGTGATAAGCAACTTTGAGGGTCCTACTCTTTGATGAATCACATTCACTTTTTTTCTATCATTTTATATCTGTTTTACTTGAGGGGGTTAACCTCTTTTTATAGAGAATCATATTTTCTAACTCTCACATTCATGGTCTATAGGAGTTGAGATCCAAGTATAACTTTTGCATTAATTCCCTTAAGGGCAGCCAATTAGGATTAACAAGTTGTCACCAAACTGTTAATCCTATGCAATGAGCTAAATATGTAATTAGTTCACTAATGACTTATATATTAGGATGTCATCCAAACATTCCTACAATTTGATCAAAAGATATTTAGAAATTAAATAATTTTGTACATCTATAATAAAAATAATTATTCCTACAAAGAATCTAAACACATCACTAGGTTTTCTCTCGAGTGACACTGAGTTTTCCCTCCAGTGCAACATCCAATAAAAGCTCCAAAATGGATTCTAGCATATGGCATTGCCTCATGTCAACCAGATGGGATTTTATATATACTATACAATATGACTTTTGTACCATTATTGAAAAAATAAATTCTCATGATAAAAGGGCCCGATATGCCATATTTTCAACATTAACTAGATAATCTAACCAGTTCAATGGCCAATCCAATTTTGATAAACCATCTAGTAGTACTTTTAGGATCTGAAATTTTTTTGGATATACCTACCTCTCTTAGTGATCAACGTCAATAAATTAAAATAAAAGAAATACTCAAAAATATGTATACGAAAAAGATAACATCCAAATCTTGAGTAGAAATCGTCCAATTTTAGGATAGTCAAATCTAAATGTTGAGGTACCCAAAGTTTCTTTCTTTTATTTTTTCTAATGCTAATTTAGTGAGATTATAAAGTGGCAAGGGAACTAAGTGTACAACAGTATATTGTTCTCTATACATGCTAAAAACTTAAAATGCACTATATTGGTAGTTTTAGAATAGTAAGGAGAGTTTAATTTTTCAATATTGCACAAAATAAAAGATATATAAATATCATGAGAGGACAACTAGTTCAGTTTCCAATTATTGTTACATATAAACATTCAAAAAACATTATTATTCCATATATACTCTTGTCATGTTTCACTACCGGCCCATTTCCACAATTGGAGGAAATCCACGCACACAAACACAAACGAAGAAAAATAAAATTTCTTGGATTTCTTGAGAGAGAGAGAGAGAGAGTCTTTTGGGGATATTGGATTAGATGAATTAGATTCCCCACTAAAAAAGGAAAAAAGAAAAAGAGATGAATGAGATTCTCTACTTTAGAAAGAGGAAAAGTACTTGGTGAGTTGGGCGATTTATACGATTGCATTATATTTGAAGGGATTTGGAATCTGAAATGCATATTCATATCATCAAAGCTTTGTTTCAACTATTTGGGCTATACCAATTATGGGTCGTCATTCTGCTCTATTAAGAGTCATACATTTAATGAAGCCTATATTCGTAAATTTTGATCTTTGAAAATAGTCCAAATATGATGATATTTGAATAATTAATGAACGGTCCTAACCAATATACGAAATAGATACTTCTAGGCTAAAAACTTACATTTATTTCAAAAAATCGGGATTGGGTCAAGTTGGTAGAGGCTAGGTTTTCAAGTCCTATTCCTATGTAACCCTGTGAAATAAAAACTTATGTTTATTTCATAATCATGATTGGGATAGCCAAAAGGTGACATTTTGGATCCAAAATCCATCACCAAGATAGATTTTGGAAGGATGGACTCACCATAATAAATGTGTCCTTAGGTACACCAAAACGAGGGTATTCGGAAGCCCAAAAAATGCGTGTGCATGTGTGTGAGAGAGAGTGATAATGATGATCACCACAAAGCTAAAAACGTCAATCTACGAAGTACGATCTATATGCTTTCAATGAGGGTATAGTTTACATAAAGCATCAATTTCAAAGAAAATTAATTTAAGGTGCATCTTTATCGGTTCAGAAAACTCTTATGACTGTATGGAAATTTATTTCTTACTCTTAATTATGAAATTTAATGTTACAAAATGTGTTGCAAAATAAATAGATCTATAAATGACTTTAAAAAAATTTAAAATTAATTATCTAGATAATATGTTACAAGATACATTATTTTTAATATTAAATTTTTTTTTTATTCATATTCATACATCCTGAGGTTGAGATGATCAATTTGAGGGTTTTACAATATCAAAACAACTTTTTTTGATGAGATGCGCCTTACTTATATTGTACATGCGGAAGCACCGTGTATTAATTCTTTTTTTCCCAGATAATAACATAAAAAATCTACTAACCCAAAAAAAAAAAAGGGAAGAACTGATTTTTGAAGCTGCTTACAAGATGACAACTCATTAGGCATGCGTTGTTTGTTCTACTTCTAATTATTAATGTAAGATGAAGAGAAACATTCAAAATGTAATAATTTAGTGCACTCCTACTTAGGATAATGGACACCGTATGGTCACTAAATTATTTATTTTTTGTTTATAGGAATATTTTAAAAACTTATCAGAATATTTATTTTAAACAAAGGAAGATAATCCAATACTAATTGAATTAAAAATGGGTTGTGGTGTTGTACAAGGCTTACATAATTTAGAAGAGTTTAAGTGTAAATATAGAAGGACAAAAAATGAACCCTCTAAGTACATTCAAAGTACAAAAATACTCAACTTCAAAAAGAATAAAGAAATTACTCATGCTTAACTCCATGCTAGAAAATGCAAACACATTCAAGAAATGAAAAAACAAACATTAAAGAGCTTCTTTATCCAAAAAGGTTCTCTCTCTCTCTCTCTAAAAGCTCATTTATCTAAAAAGGGACTTCTCTCTCTCTCTCTCTCTCATAGTCTAAAGAGGGGGAGATCAAAAGTTCAAGTTAAAAAATCATGGTGAGTTTTAGGTTTTCCATTGCTAAGGAAATTTCATTAGCAAAAGGATAAATTTTTATGAAGTAAAAAGTAATTTCTTTTAAACAAAAATGATCGGAGCACGGCTTTTCTGAGTCCTAGGACTCATATGTAGATATACATCCCCTCTTTATGATGTATTTATGATACAGGGTTTGGACGCAATTTTTAGGTATATATAATATCTAACATGGAGATCATTAATACATAAAAATGAATAAATTTTAAAACACTAAAAAATAATTATCTACAAGCATGCGTGATCCGCGGTTTTATTTTTCTTGGAGGGACCACCACTCAGACGGATGTGTGATCCTCGGGGGACACAAATGCAGTTATATGCCCCCCTAGCACATAATGCAATTTTCCTTATAAATCACTCACGGAAATAGGACGAAATCCAACAAACTTCTATAATCCAATTTAAATGAGGGTGCAGTTTGTATAAGGCCGAGGCTTTAAACAATCAAAGTAAGGCACACCTTTAAATAGTGTCAAGAAATGTGGTTTCAATTCTAGAAATCTTTGTGATAGCCTTAAAAAAAAATTTCATCTCTAATTATAAAATTTAAGGCTTAAAAAATAGTGTAGATCGAGCAGATCTATTAAATTCTTGAAAATTGACAGTCCAAAAATGCATTACAAGATGCACTATTTCCAAAACTTGAAATGCATTTTTTTTCCATAATCAATTTGAAGATTTTTGGGTATTAAAACAAACCTCTTTTAATGAAATTTTTGAGGTGCGCCTTAACTTGATTGTCGAGAGCCTCTCACTTATATAAATTTTTTCCTTTAAATAAATAGGGAAAAGTATTTTATAGGGTCGCGACTTTAAATCTTGCTTGTAGATACAAATTATGCAGCACAAAAATTGCAAATTAATCATTTTGACCTAGACATTGCTTGTAGATACAAATTATGCAGCACAAAAATTACAAATTAATCATTTTGACCCAGACAATTGTGGATCTCCTCCCTAAAATATACATGTTTTTTGGACCCTCACTTCAAGTATTCGTATATTTGCCATAAGATATACACCATTTTTAGAGCTTCAAAACGAAAACAAATGTACAAGTAACCACAGGGTTTCGAGCATATTGAGTTAGGTTTTATATCTAATTCTCCTAGTGCAACTTTGCTGAATATCAGTAGCCCTAGGAGAACTGCATCTAATAATGTGAATGGCCAAAGCTGGTTAATATAGTTGGTGCCACAATGTGTCGTCTAAAATTTTATTCTTCCAAAAAAAAAAAAATTTAAATTAAAATTATTAAAATAAATTGGGGAATTTTCGTAGAGAACCAAAAGAGTTCTCAATTGACGTGGTAGGTTGAGACTTGACCACCACCTTAATGGAAGGCATCCCCTACTTTTTGGGAAAAGTCCAAAGTGCCAAATCCTCTTTTCCCATCTTGGGCCGACCTGAAAAAGTAATATTCCAAAATGAATATTACAAAAGAGAGGGAAAGTATATAGAGAGTGTGTAGAGAGAGAGTAGGAAGACTAAAATAAGTTTGAAAAATGGTTTGATGGAGCGCAGGCCCATCAAAATACGTAAAGCCTCACCTTACAACTACTCATCGAACATTGCAATTCAAGCGTTGGAAAACCTTTAAATTGATCATCTGACCTTCAACATTATGGTTGTGAAAATAAATTAGAATTTCGAGCTCTAAAAGTAGTATATATTCCAATAATTATTTAGACTGTCTATTTCGTCCTAGAAATAAGTGTTCCCAGATACATAAGATCCATACCATTTTTTGAGTTTCAAATTTTATTAATGGTGTTGGAAATTGATTTTAGAACCAACATAGAAATTTCCAATGCCAAACGTGCTTTCCGAATTAGGATTTGAGGTGAGGGTTTATTTTGCTTTCATAAAACCTTACAAAAACTTCATCCAATAATTTTTACATGAAAGAGTTTATTAAAATATAAGGTAAGAGATCAATTATTTATCATTTTATGCATAATTTTTTATTGAATTTCAAAATACACATCACCATATGTTGGAATAGTTGAAAATAGATAATTATTAAGAAGTCAAGTACATCTTGATAAATATTGCTTCCCAAATATCCGCTAAGAGACAAGAGATTTTGTGCAATAAGGACACAAATGTTTGTGATTTTGTATGTGAACGCATGACTCTCATGGGTAAATGTGGTCCTAAATTGTGATTTTGTTTGTTTGTGATTTAGGGATACTATTAATTGTGTAGAAAATGTGGTCCTAAATTGTGTTCTTCATGCTATGCTATAGAATATTTCTCTCATTTGATTTTAAAGAATATGCTCTTCATTTATTGTAGACTACCATTTTTTAATAATAGAAAAAGTTTTTACAAAGTTGCAGCCTTAAAATGTAGAATTAAGGTGCGTTTAAAAAATCTAACGTAAAAAGCTATTTTGAGGTTGGAAATCCCTTTAATTGATCATCTCAACATCAAGATGTGTGAATATGAAAAACAAAAGAATTCAAATATAAAAAATAGTGCATCTTGCAACACATTATCTTGACCATCCATTTTTAAGATTATCACATATTTCTAGATCTACTTGATTTGAACTATATTTTGGACTGCAAAATTTTATAATTAGAGATGAATTTGGATTCTCAGACCATCCTAAGAATTGTTTAAACCAAAATTATTTTTTATGATAAAATTTGGTGGTGCATCTCACTTAAATTGTTTAAGGTTGCAACCCTACGGAAACCACACCCTTTGAGGAAAATATAATTTTTTCTTTATGAACAAATAAAAGGACAATCCTAGGGGGACCATATAGTTCCAGAAACACGGTAATTCCAAGACCACAATAAGTGAGAAAATCCTATAAGCAGTATCCCTCAAATCAAATGCGTCCTTTGTATTCCTTTTGTTTCTTTTTTTAAACAATAATATATGGATGTGACATATATAAAAGACCAATTTTAAAACTAATATTTTTAAAATTCCTATCTATGTTCGTATACCTATGTAATGCTCACAAACATATAGAGCCACCCACTATGTGCGTGTTTTTATTTGTGTGCATAGTAGAGAGAGAGAGTTATCCCTTTCTCCAACTAATACATGGACATGTGATGTACAAAAAGTAAGGGAGGTAATCAGGTCGGGTTGACTCGATCAAGGTCTAAGTATTGGACCCGTCGGGTTTGGTCTGGGTTAAAAATAATGGACTCGAGTCGGATCCAAGTCAGGTCTAGGTCCAGGTCGACCTGAACCGGGCCTAACCCTAACATATCTACACACATATATATTAATTAAAGGATTATGTTAGGGTACATATATACGTGAACATTTACTCAATAGCAAGGGTATTTTTTGTTATTGAGGGGTAAGATTGATATTTTTAAAAAAATTTAATAGCATTTAATACTCCATGTGGGTAATGTCACACCATATATGGATGATGTAACTTTCCACTATAATATATTAAAAAGGTGTGGTTTGTATGAGATTAAGGCCATAAACAATTAAAGTAAGGTGCACTTTCAAATGACATCTAAAGATGTCATTTCCGTATGAAAATTCTTTATGATGGCTTGAAAGTTTATTTTTGTATCTAATTATAAAATTTAAAGCTTAAAAAAAAATGTAAATCAAGCATATCCATGAACATTTGAAAATCTTGAAAATTGATGGTCTACACTATTTGCAAGATTTGACGTCTATTTTCTTTTTTATGTCCATATATCTCAACTTCGAGATGATTGGATTTGAGGTTTTCTCAACATCAAAACAACTTTTTCTAGTGAATTTTTTTAGGTGCACCTCAATTTGATTGTTTTGGGCCTCAACATTATGTAACTTTTCCTTTTTGAAATATGTAATATTTTGATAAATTTGTTTGTGTATTTGAATATATTTTTTAATATTTTTCAAAAAAAATTATTAAGTCCTAGACCCAGACCTAAACCGGGTTGTGTCTAGGACCAAGTTTTGGACCCAATGGCTCAGGTCTGGGTGCAAAACTCTGGACCCAAGTTAGGTCTAGGTTAGATTCGAGTCTGGGTCCAAATCAACCAGACCTAACCCGACCCATTACCACTCCTATACAAAAGACTAATTTAAAACTAATATTTTTTATACTCGTATCTGTATTAGACACTGCTGCACGTATCCATGTACATAACCCTCACAAACATATAAAAGCCACCCCAATTGTATGTGTGCATAGATAGTACACATACATGCAAGGTTAAAGAAAGGAAACAACAAGTCCAATAATAAACTCCATATACCAAGGCAGGGTACCACAAGAAAAAGTTGAGTTCAAAAACTTTTTTCAACTCCCTTTTTGTGGGGAAGCATATGATGGAGCTGAATCCAAGGGTCTCCCCTCCCCCCACATTAAGGGACAATGTCCCACCCTTTGAAGGCTGCAACTGCTCAAACTTCCCCTAAAAGGACCAACAATACATTTATCCGGTTCAACGGTTTGAAAATCATTCAAATCTTTCTTCTCTAAAACTTGAGCTTTCTATACAAAATAATATGTATCCTCTTTTGCTGGTTTTAGAAACAGATAATTATTTCAAGAGGTGAAAATATACTTTAAATGATTTTAGGGATAAGTCCAATAATTAGAGTATAATTATGTATCCTAAATAAAGAAACGGTTAAGAATGAAACGCTTACTGCCTTAAATCAAAGTACAAAGGGAATGTATACAATAGTATTATTATTATTTTTTGACAAAGAATACAATAGTATTATTTTTCTGTCACAATCACTTTTAACCATTAACCGTGAAATCAGGTTAGGAAATTGTCATTATTACGTGTGGAGTTAAAAAAAAAAAATCATCATTATTAGACTTTGTGAGGAGAAATGTTATAATTTTATCGGCTTAATTTCACATGTGACGGCTAAAAGTGATTATGACATTTTCATATAGGAGGTACATAACTTTTTTTATTTTTTTCAAGTTCCATAAAAAAATATGCTAGTGTTGTTTGTTATGTTGGTAATATGACGACATTGCTAACGTAATTTTAATTGAGTAATTTTCTTTGCGCTCATAAGCATCGACTTGCTGGCAAACTTTCCCTGCTCAAAACATTAACTAAAAGCAACTAACCGGTTTACCTTACTCCTCATTATCTAGATTTAGCCAGCCAAACAAAGCAGTTTATTTATTTATTTATTTATTTGGTGGATTGGCTTAGTTAGAATGAAAGACAAATTGCAAGATTTGGTCATATCCTAACCTTGGGTTCTATTTTTTTTTAATTTAATGGTATGTATATTATGTATGTCATAAGGTAAAGAAATACCAGTATGTTCCATACTTGGAATTAAGCCAACCAAGATTGAATTTGAGGTGCTTGAGTTTCAATAGGGTTTTAAAACTTTGGAGTTTGGATCGGATTTGGTGGGTAGGCGACCCAACTCTACCCTCATGAGTCACCCTATATCAATCGTTTTGTTAATTTCTTTTCAAATTTTCCACTGATCGAATAGATTTGAATTGGTACAGTGGGTATGTAACCAAAACCCAATTCCGGATTGTAAAAACTGGATTTCACTAGGCAAATGTTTTCATATTTTAGAGAGAGAGAGAGAGATATGCATATCTATGTTACTAAGGTGACTCAAGAGGCCACAAGCTACTGAAAAAGATTGGTTGTGAACTTCTTTTAAATAAGATGGAATTTTGTGTGGCTACGAATAGAGGGCCTCCATGTAGAAAAGGGTCTGTACACCCCTTGACTAAGGGCATTGTATTGATGTGGGGCAACAACATTCTTCTAGGCCACATAAGTAGGGCGTGTGTTAGTTGCTTGTGATGCCTTATTTTGTAGGGGTGGCAGTTACTTCCAGCATCGGGCCAGGCCAAGGGCTTGCTTGGGCCCAACCTGTTCCCTCGAGGCCTGGCCTGTATGAGGCCCTTGGCTACGTGGCTCTAGCAGGGCCTGACCTAGTTCAGACGGAGCCGGACCATCTACGGCTCTTGTCTCAGGGCTGGCCTAGGTTTTAGACGTTGGGCTGGGCAAGTTGCTTGGCGCGGTGCAGATGTTGCTAATCAGTGACATGCAAGGATGGTGAATTGTTTGTCGTTACTATGTTTGGGTTACATATGAGGGTGAGCTTTCCGCCAAAACATATTCAAAATCTAGTTGTGTGGGACTAACGATCACTCCTATCTTAATTGGGTGGTAATTACGTAGTTGTTAGTGAGCTGACAACAACATCATACATTAGTTAAGTTAATTATGGCTTAACAATAACAATTTATACTAATCTTTGTCAAAATAATAATAATAATAATAATAACAATCGACACTATTGCCACCTCATTGATAATCGTCTAACAAAAAATTAAACGGTTACGAATCCCACCCTGCATACACACATATAAACGTGCCATAGAAATACTTTCCTCCATATGAAGGTTATGCTTGTTCCTCATTTGATAACAAATCCTATTATCCAAATATCTAAAGGTTTTAATAGTTGGACTAAGACAAAGTCAATAGAATGCAAGCTTAGTAAGAATAGGAGTAGAGACGAAGAAGTAGTTAGGATTTACTGTCAAGAAATATAAAAAAAAGCACACTTTTGATATCTTGGGTTAATAATCTAAAAAAATAGAGAGATTGAGGAGGATGTTATACATAGAATTAGAGCTAGGTGGGCAAAGTGGAGATATGCAACCAGAGTTTTATATGATCATGGCATACCAATGAAGCTTAAGGGCAAATTTTATAGAATAGTTGTGAGATCAACTTTGTTTTATGAGGCAGAATATTGGTCAAGAAACAACATACCCACATGATAAGTGCAACTGAGATAAGGAGGTTGAGGTGCATGAATGGCAAGATAAAAAGGGATAAAATTCAAAATGAATACATTGACGAGAACTTAGGTGTAGTCCCAATATACGATAAGATGAGAGAAAATAAACTCAAGTAGGTTAGCTATGTATAACACATACCAAGTACATCACCTATTAGAAAGTGCGAGTTAGTTTAAGGATAAGGCTTAAAAATGGCAAGGAATAAGCCAAAATGACATAGTTAGAAGTAGTGAGAAAGATATGGGGACTTATGACGTCACTGTAGGTATGGCTCTTGACAAAACAGAATAGCATATCATAATTCATATAGCCTACCCCAAATAATTAGGAAAAAACTATGATGATTATGATGATGATATGATTCAAAAGGCTCATTGGAGCTAGAGGGGGTTGTTGGACCTCATATTTTTCATAGATCTCAACTAGGCAGTTAAAAATTAACAAGAGATGCACGTAAGGGGAAAAAAAGAGTGCTTGAGGTTCAATATTGTGCTCTAGCAGGAGCATATTGCGCATCTACTCCCTTAGTCAAAACACCAAGTTAGGTTTATTTTTTTAGTCTAAAGTAGAAGAACCCTATAAAAATTACTAGATGGTCACTTTTAGAAAAAAATATTTGATTTTTGAGTTTTGTGACACTTAGATCTAGCCCTTAAAAAATTGAACAGTCTCTATTCAATCTTGAGGCCTTCGTTTTTTCTAGTACATTGTTAGTTTATTTCAAAAAAAAAAATTTCTATTGAAATTATTTTATGCACTGTAAAATATTATAACCCCAAAATTTGATATCTAAAAAGTATCCCTGTTTGAGTGTATAAATAAGTAGTATATTGCTATAGAAGTAGGAAATCTTATAGCTTGTAGCATATACCCATAGGCTTATAGAAATGTTTTACATTTTATCCACGTGTTATTGGGATTCGAACCCCTAGCCACCAATATCCACGAGGTGAGATGGAGTGAAAGGTATATTTAATTTAACAATATTTTGATATTTGGACAATTTGTTGTAATGCACTTAATATATTAACTATTTCATACTTTATTATTTTATTTTATTTTATTTTAACTTTAAAATGCCCATCAAAATACACATGATATTGAATTAGAATAGTAAAAAGGAGTAAAATGTTAAATAGTTGAAAAATGATATTTTGATTAGTGAAATTTATAAATTTATTTTTAGTACAAAAAGATCACAATCATTATTAACCATTATATGTGAAATTGGATGATTGGGGATATATTATTGATTGGATACAACGTTCAAAATAAATTTCACAATGGTGTTTTCAAGTGGTTGACTATTGTTGACTAAATCGGGTGGTTAAGGACATTATACAATGAAACTATTTACCTTTGATACAAAGTGGTTACAACCATCTGACATGAAATTTTATAGTTTGGGTACATCACAAAGTTCAAGAAATTTTTTTTGAAAGTTTGAGCTTGGTCAATGGGTAC
>NW_006498952.1:842966-860239 GCF_000471905.2 Amborella trichopoda
AGAGAGAGAGAGAGAGAGAGAGAGAGAGAGAGATTTCTAACACATTGAGAGAGAGAGAGACTCCAAACAGATAGAGAGAGAGAGAGGGAAGTGGTTTGAATGGATTAAAGAACATAAGAAGCCTAAGGAATCAGACCCACAATCGCATTTTCATTAGGCCTAGAGATAGAGAGAGAGAGAAGAAGACCCAGTTGTTTGTAAAGCCTTTTTAGAGAGAGAAGGGGGTTGAGTAGTTGTTGAAGCGTGAGAGATTGAGCGTGACTAAGTAGTTGCTGAAGTTACAGGCTTAGAGAGAGTGGGTGAGTCTTTGGAGGCTTTTGCTTAGAGAGAGGAGAGAGAGGGTATTCAATGGAGAGAGATAAAGAGATGAAACAGTCCAAATTCAAGAGGATTTGCGTCTTCTGTGGAAGTAGCCAGGGGAAGAAGAGTAGCTACCAAGCTGCAGCTGTGGAACTTGGCAATGAACTGGTAGAGTGATGCTTTCTCTCTCTATTTGCATGATGTTTTCTCTCTCTATTTGCATGATGTTTTCTCTCTCTATGCTTCGTTTTTTCACATTTCCTTTTTATGGGTTAGATGCTTAATTAGGAATCGGGTGTCCTGTTTTGTGGTTTTTCTCTCATTTTTTATTCTTTTTTAACTGTTTCTCTCTCTGTAATTTGTGGGGGGAGAAGCAAGCCACCATTTGAGCGCAAGAGTTTCGGTGTGGTGTGGAAAAACAGGGTCCTCAAGCTTCTTTTTTTGGGATTCCTCTGTTTTATCCATTAGAGATAATGTGTGGTATCTGCGTCATGTTCCTTTGAGATTTTTATATTGCTATAGAGAGAAAATGTCTTTCTCACTCTACTTTTTCCCAAAACAATAGAGATTTCCTCCTTTCATAGTTCCGCCTATGTCTCTCTAGAGATCATGTTTAATGGCTTCTCACGAGTGTGGAGAGATGAATAAAATTGGGTTATCATATATTTAATTGGGTTTCTTATCGGCAAGGCTCTCTCATTGGAAAGTCGAGTTCTCTCTCTAAAACTAAGCTTTCTCTTCTGATTTTTTCAGGTATCAATGAACATTGATCTGGTGTATGGTGGTGGAAGCGTTGGGCTCATGGGCCTCGTCTCTCAGGCCGTACATGAAGGTGGTCGCCACGTTATTGGGTGAGTTTTTAACCATATTTAGAGAGAGAGAGCTCAAACTTTGTGATGAGAGAGAGTCTTTGTGATGGGAAAGAGAGTATTCTCAAACTTTGTGAGGCTTTCACCCCAACTAATTTAGAGAGAGAAAGCTTCTAATATTCAGGCTAGAGAGAGAGGGCTCAAACTTTGTTATTTTAGCGAGAGAGAGTTCGGTTAAGGCAACTCATTTTTGTCATGTAATTGTCCTCTGCAGAGTTATTCCCAAGACGCTCATGCCTCGAGAGGTATGTCTCGATCTCTCTCTGCTAACTAAAGTCTTTGAGCTTTTCACACTGCAATTTCTGCTACTCCTTTCTCTCTCTTGAGTCTTTTTCTATTTCCTTTCTCTCTCTAGGCCAACACTCGTAGAGAGAGTGTGTGTGCTTTTTCTGGAAAACGAAGCTTTTCAATGGCATTTTACCATCATTTGAGCATACCATTTCATGGAAAAGTTAAAAGGCTTTTCTCTAAATATTGCAGCTTTAAGAAGCCAAATATTTTCTCTCTCTCACACATCAGCAGTTTATCAACCGTCTCTCTCTACCCTGTCTTTTCTCTCTCTCTGATTAGCAGTTTGGCAACTCACTCTCTCTCTCTCTCTCGCTCTCTCTAAAGGACCCATGTACGTGTTTTCACCTTTTCATTAATCTGACATCTCTCTTAGAAAATTGAAATTTACGAATAATATCTTTCTCCATTTGTCACTTTCTCTCTCTACTTTGCAGATAACTGGGGAGACAGTGGGGGAGGTGAAGGCCGTTGCAGACATGCACCAAAGGAAAGCAGAGATGGCTCGGCAATCCGATGCATTCATTGCCTTACCGGGTTTGAACTCTCTCTCTCTCTCTCTCTCTCTCTCTCTCTAGAATAATATGTTCTCTCTCTAGGTTAGTGTGTGCTCTCAATTTTCATTCTCTCTCTAGATTCTCTCTTATTCTCTCTCTAGGTTAGTTTTTCTCTCAAACTAATTTATGTGCTCTCTCTATGTCCAGGCTAGCGTATGCTCTAAACTCTCTTTCCCTCTCTAGGTTGGTGTTTGATATCAAAACTCTCTCTCTCTAAATAATCTCTCTCTTAATTTCCTAATTTTTTTTGGTGAAAAAGACCACCTGCCCTTCTCTTTTATTTCAATGCCCAAAACTCCCCTGATTGGTGTTGTATGTACAAAACCATGTACACGTTTACACAATGGTCATCAGAAGATAGTTGATCTCCACCTTCCATCATTTGAATTCGACCGTCGTCGATGCCCCTATAGAACAGCATAATTTGCATTTACGCCGTAAATACGACGTAAGCGCATTTATGTCATTTTACAAATAAAGTTTGCAATTGCCTCTCATGATCAGGGGCATTGTAGGCATTTTAGTCATTCCTATGCAATGTGAGCTTTGGGTTTTTTTTTTTTGTTTTGGTAATTGTAACATCTAAAGAGAGAGGCGGGGAAGAAGAGGTTTTCCAGTGGATAATTTCTAGAGGGATGGACAGCAGGGTCATTTTAGTCTTTTTTTATCTGGGGTTTTGGCATCGATGAAATGGTAATTTGAGAATGAGAGGAGGGGTATTTTAGTCATTTGTCCATGAGTGTTGGGTTAAACTTAATAGCAATTTTTAGTAGAGAGAGAGAGATAAAAGGGTTACTTTAGTTATTTTTCTATAAGGGTTTCGTAATGTAGTGATGTTTAGAGAGAGAAAACAGGTCTATTTTAGCCACTTTTCAGTTGCGTATTGGACGCTTCTGTAGTACTGTCTAGAGAGAGAAAGAGAGAGTGGTGCCCTCTCGAGTGGCGTTTTCAAGGACTCACAAAAGTCATATGCCATGAAAGCAACCTTCCAAAGCCCTAGATTTCATTACTTCCCCTTGTTTTGGCTCATTTATGGCCAAAACCCTACAAATTCTAGGGTTTGGGGTTTCCCTAAACCCATGTCCACTCCTAGTATTACAGGCCCTAAAAACATGATAAGAAAGTAACAGTTCATAACCATCGCTCTGACCCATTTTCCTGATAAGGAAATGGGGGCCGTAAAATTAAAAAATAAATAATAAATAAAGTAAACCCTAATGATTACAAGGCCCTAAAAAAATATATATATATATATATATATATATATATATATATAGAGAGAGAGAGAGATTAATTACACTGAAGCATAACTGAATATGACAGTCAGTTTGTCACTGTTATCTGGTGTTTTTAACATTTAGTGCCCCCTTCTGAAAAACGGAAAAAAATGGTGGAAAGAAAGAAAAGCCAATATAAACTCTTTTTTTCTTTTTCTTTTTTTTAATTACCCAAAAAATACTATTTTTTTTTTTCTCTAAGAAGTCAATATCTAACACAAGTTTTTATTATTGGAAAATACTCATATGGTAATGGACAAGTGGATCCAAATTTTCACATTTGAAAAAAAGACTATAGACCTGAGGGAGTAAGTGTGTAGCTTACTCCTGCAGGAGTACACGTTTTTCCTAGCCCTTCTTTGGCATTGGGGCTAATTAGTTTTAAAACAAAGGAATAAAGGACAATGGATAATAATTAGTGGTTAGTGTTTTAGTGGTGTGCATTAATCAAGAAAAGACCTCCTCCTTTAGGGGGTAATGGTCAATTTAGAAAAATGGCCCCTAGGGTTATTATTATCTAGGAATGTATAACATAGTTTACACGTGTATGCATAGGCAGGCCATCCACAGTCCATTGTGGAGATGGATGGTAGATATGAACTAATGGATTGACATGAAAGACATTTTATCCGGTCATCCTTTCTTAGAAGGTATGTCCGGATAGTCATAAAAGTTAGATGGTTTATGATAGAGTTGTCATTCATAGCGAATGGGACTGGGTCATGGTGGTGGTACCACCTGAGCCTCTGTTAAAGATCTTAACCTTCGTCTTCACAAATAGATTAAAAAATTTACTATAACTTACCCATAAAAAGAAAAAATGGCACTACAAAGGTTAGATGTAACTTTCATAAAACTTGTGACAATGAGAAAAATGAGTGCGCTCACGTTCTCACTTAAAAAGCTAAAATATTACATGATCTAGTGACCAATATAAAAGAAAACAAATAAAATTGATATGCAGTTTAAGATGTCCAATTTTTGGACAATAGACCTAATGTTTAGGAACTCAAACTCTTTTTTCTTTTAAAGAAATTGTCATATATTGATCTAATGTCGGTCCAAATTTTCAGAGCAATAAACTTCTAAGCAGGTCATTTCCCCGTGGGCGCAAGTGTACAATGTGCTCTTATGGGAGTACACCATGCAAGCTCTTTCTAAAGAATAGCTAACTCCATGCTAATGTTTTTAGCTAATTATATTTAAGCGATGACTTCTATATGATGCTATTAATATGAATTAATTTTCAAAAAATTGAATTACCAATGGTCTTTTGAGCAGGTGGTTATGGAACACTTGAAGAACTGCTGGAGGTTATAACGTGGGCCCAACTAGGCATCCATGATAAACCGGTAATTATTTTTAGATTATCTGATTATGCAAAAAGTTGATGAATTTTTAATTTCGGTTCTAAGAGTTTCTAATTTCCAGTTTTGGTTTTGGTTTCTTAAGATAATTAGATGGAAATTTTTGGAAGTTATCACAAGTTCCCCCACAAAAAGAAAAGATCACTTTTTTTTGTAAATTTTTGTTGAATTGTTTTGAATTTTCCAGTTTTGGCACGAGAAAAGGTTACTCTTAACCATTCTATCATTTTTCTTGATCTTCTTGTCAATTGGTTATTCATATTTAATATTGAGATTTTGTTCTTTCAGTCATTGCGTTTTCAATTTTTTCACCAAGATCTAATGCAAATTATGATTGCAATTCAGTGGAATTTTAATGGAAGATCGAGTTGAAGTATGGTACAATAAGAAACTGATTTTTTATGCATGGATCTCAAACTCGAAATTGATTGCTAAGGTGGCCTATGTTTCTTAACATTCATGTAATTTCGCTGAAAATTTGAATTTTTTCTCTTTTTATCTCAACCACACATAGAACATGCCAAGTGAAGCACCATTATAGTGACTGAAAAAGTAGCTGACTTGGGGTCAGACACACCGAGTCACTTGAGTGAGTCTGAACCAAGCCAAAAATTGCCTTTATACTTTTTACTGAGAATTGGCCAGAGCTGATATCCAACTCGGCCTAGTGGGACTCTGGCTCAGGAGTCCGGGTTTTCAAACACTGTGAAGTCCTAATATGCTTTACTTACCAATGATCTAGGTGGGGCTACTTAATGTCGATGGTTATTACAATTCGCTGCTCTCGTTCATCGACAAGGCTGTCGAGGAAGGTTTCATCAACCCAGCCGCACGCCACATTATCGTCTCTGCCCCCACAGCCAAAGAATTAGTCAAAAAGCTAGAGGTAATCCCTTTTTTCATATATCCTATGCCAATAAATGCACATTCTACAGGGTAATTGCCGTCTTTGGTTTGTTGGTTGAGTAGGCATTCCTAATCCCCATGATATACTACTGCTGATCTTGCTTTGTGTTGCTGCAACAACTAACTCCTTTGTTCTCTGTGTCCTTTCCTCTGTTTTTATTGGTCAAATTGAATCAAATATATACAAAGTTACTATAGTTCTTGTTCCCTATGCTACTAAAACTCCTCTAGGGTCATGGTGGAGATCTTTTGGAAAAAAAACTTTCACAGCGGACCACCACTTTCTGTGGTTGGTTCATGGGAAAGTGGGTCTGCAATTGTCAAAGTACATTTCAATTATGGGAAAACAAATACAAACCTAAAGAGGCACGTGCCCACTTTCGCATGGGCAGGATGTTGAGTGTGTGAAAGTTCTCTCTAGGAGAGAACTTCCACACAGAGGAAACGGCCCCGGATCCTTTGTTCTATTTTTCCTTTTTTCTATGTTTGAGGGGATAAAATGTGATCAAATTCATGCAAAAGTATTTATAAGCTTTCTCTGCTTGTGATGTAGGAATACTTCCCTCGCCATGAAGGAGTTGCTTCAAAATTGAGCTGGGAAATGGAGCAATTGGGCTATTCAACTAAGTGTGAGATTTCTAGGTAGATGGTGAATGGATGGGACAGATGGAATTTTGGTGCCCAAAGATGGAGATTTAAAGAGCAACAAGGAATGTTTTCTTGGGTCTCAAGGATCCAGAATTTTTTGTTTGTAAAGTAACAATAGGAGAAATCCCTCAATAGATGTAACTCTCACTTTCTTTTCATGATATTTGGTATCAATATCACTACCTTCTTTTTCTTCTTCTTCTTCTTTGAATGTTCACTTTCTTCTTGTTCTTTTTCTTTAATGATTAAAAAATCGCCGAGTTTGACTTACGGAGGTGGCTCAAATCGGGATGAAGCATGTTATGGAGATAAAATCTCAAAATAGGCCAAGTCTCTGATTTTAAGTAGTTTTAAAGAAATTATTATTTCTTTTTTGTTGGAAATTCTTCAATACGACTAGGTGACTCGGGTCCAGAAACCTTAGGAGTTCCCTACCCGAATCCGCCGTCTTAATCATTGGTACAAAAATGTCGCACCGCACCCGTAAACTTAAAAATCACAATGAGCCCATGTTCCTTGAAAATCTTCCATACACTTTTCTCCCCTGATGATTTTTATCCAAGATAACAGTAAATTGATAGCTTTCTCTCAAAAAACTTATTGAAATACAGTGATAGGTGCCTCTCCTTCTATTGTCATTTGATCCTTAAGGTACACAGAAGAAATATTACACCCCATAAGGGGGCCAAAAATGATGGGCACACTGTGCTACCACGGGAGCAATTTGTGCATTTGCTCCCTTGGGCAGAAAACCGCTTGAGAAAGTTTTTCTTACTCAAATTTTGGGATCCTAACTACTCTGTGAGTAATTTATTTAAGAAAGGATTTTTTCTTAAACATCTGGCGTCTAAAACTTGGGCGTTCTGTAATCAATTCTAGGTTGTGATTTTAGCAAATGTACTTATTGTAATACCAGGAGCATATAACCTCGTAAGATGGGAATTAGCCTTCTCTCCTTTAAAAAAATATCATAAACAGTGTAGGAAAAATTGAAGTGGTTACGCGGGACTAGCCTGTAACCCGGTTGGCTCAACCGGTCTAACCGGGCAAATCCTGAGTGGTCAAAAAATTGGAAAAATAAATAAATAAATAAATCTAACAATTTATTTAAAATATATTTAAAAAATGATTAAACAAAGCATCCAAAGTTGAAAATTAATTAAAAAAATATATATATTTTAAAGAATTGATTTGTGCTCAAAGATATTTTTAAAAAATTTCAAAAAGATGGAAAATGTAAAAATAAGTATTAATGGATAAAAAAATTTCCAATCTTGACCAAAATAATAAAAACAATTAAAAAATGTATAAACAAAATCCCTTATTTTTGGGATTTTATTTATACTTTTTTGAATTTTTTTTAAAAAATATCCAGCCTATTCACTAAAACTGGCTGAAATTCTTGCATGCCTCTAATGTTTGGTTCCATCCATTTTGCTCCTTTGTGATACTTTTATGAGTTATAGTAGTTCACCGGTAAAGATATCTTAATAGATTCAAGATATTAGGCGCCCCACCCAAACTGCCTACATAGAATTTGCTCAACCATCAATGACAATTTATAAATAGATTCAAGATATTACATTACGGCGCCCCGACCAAACTACCTACATAGAATTTGCTTGGCTTGTTTATGTGGAGCACATTGTACACTTACTCAAGCAGAATAGTTCTTTAGAGAGTTTCTTAGATCTGAAAGTTTGGTACAAACTATAGAATTGTTAAATAGGTATAGTCTTTAATAAACGATAAATAAGATGACTTCCTAAACACTTATATTTAGTTATTTAGAAACGGTTATCTGTTCAACTTTAGGCATGTGTGTTTTTTTGGGACATTGAGTGCTTGCAAATGAGAGATATATGTTTTATAGTGGTTTTTTTAGGTGCATTTTACTTCTATTATATGGAGTTGATATTTTATATAAACTAGTTTTTTATTACTCTGACAAGCCAACTCAGATTCGCTCAAGTAACTTAGATTCACCAGGCAAGACTGAGATCCAACTCAGGGATCTTCAACAAATTATAAACAGTTTATTTATAATATGTTTTTTAAGTTTTTTTAATTTTTTTAAAGATTGAAAAGTGTTTTGTGTTGGGTTTATGTGACATTTAAATGCCTTATGAGAGCTTGTATGAGCATTTTATATAGTGAAATATAAACTCAGTGGGAATGTGGTCTTTTTGTGGACCATACTAGGTAAATGTTATTTGTTGATACTCGGACTAGACTCGACGAGCTAAACCAACTGAGGTTTGGAAAAACCCAAGATACCTGGGCATAGGGATCTACCAAGAATGGTTTAGTGGGTTATCCATTGATGAGATCAGAGTATGCCTAGATGAGAGTCAAGGGACTTGGTGGCCCTTGTGTGTGATGAATAGCCTTTAGAGACAGGGCTAAAATATCATCGTTATATCATCACACGACATATACATAGATAGCAATTTTGGGATTCGTCAATGAGGGTGAAGCGTGTATATGTGCGAGATATTACCCCTATACACCATAGAGTCATGGTTGCATCATAGTTTGGAGGACTATGATTTTTGTCTCTAAGGGATAACCTGAAATCCATAAACTGGGATTGTGTCCCCTAGTCTATTAACTGACTTTGGTGGTCCAATCATGAACCCCTGCAGTGGATTGTGGGTCATGAGAACTGCTGGGTTAGTTTGAGAAAGCTAGGCGGATCGTGATTCGCAGTTGAAGGTGGAGTCCTCCCATATATTGATAATTTGGTAGATCTAACGGAACTGATTCCCGTCAAAATTAATTAATTTTAATTAATTTTATGTTATGTATTTTTTAGAATGTTTATTTGAATTTTTGTGAATCTTGATATTTTATTTTTTTCATTTGAATTTATAAATTAAAAAAATTAATCTTTCAATGTTTTAAATAAAATATAAGATTTAAAAAAATTCTAAATTTGAAATAAAATATTTGGGACCTTCATTAAATATAGGGCCAAAAATTTAAAAAGATGTTGATTAGGTGGGCCCCACATGTGGCGACCAAAAGGGTGGCACGCACCACCCATTCACATAACTTGAAAAGAATGTTTATCGTCTTGGTTGGTTTATTTTTTTTAGGTATATCCAACTTATGTGATAAGGTTGAATATTTGAAATATTTATTAATTCTTTGAATCAAGATTGATTGATCAAATAATTAAGGATTTAATATATTAAAATATAAACTTTTCTTATTTGATGGGAATACATTTAACTTGAGAAGAATGTTTATCCTCTTGGTTGACTTATTTTTTTTAGGTATTGCCAACTTATGTGATAAGGTAGAATATTTGAGATATTTACTAATTCTTTTAATCAAGATTGATTGATCAAATAATTAAGGATTGGATATATTAAAATATAAACTTTTATTATTTAATGGAAATAGATTTATGAAAGGGAGGATAAGGTTCTAGCTCATCTATTTAAATGTTGATGGTAGATCAAAGAGATTGATGACTCAAATCTCTCACCCCACAAGTCTCTTTAAATTGACAGTTGAGATTTAACCCTACGAATTGAGGTAAAATCTATGACATAAAAAAATCTATAAAATGAGGTGTTTTTTCATGAGGTACTGTAATAATCCTAAATTTTTTTTTTTAAAAAAAAAAAAAACTTTTAATAAGTGATGGTCCCTATGAGCATGATGGTCCTTAGGGACGATCACTACTTTCAAAAGCTTTTACCTGGTTTAAGCTTTGGCTCTTGCCACGTCCTTTAGTGGACGTGGGCTTTAAGCGTTTAAGATGTAACTTAATAAAAGATTATAATAAGGTGTCGTAAATAATTTAAATAGGAGAAGTGAGGACTCTCACCCTAGAAAATTTTGAGATCTCTCTCTTTCTAATCGAAAAGCAGTGAGCTCTTTCTCTCTCCAGCCAAATTTTTATCGAAAGCTCCATCTCAAATATTTTAGGTAAGTGACTTCATTATCTTGAAAAATAATCCGTTTTTTAAAAAAAAAAAAAATGAAAATGAAATGAAGTAATTATTTCTGCTTATTATCATGAATTTTAGGTGCGATAAATTTCATGCGCAAGTGACCTCATTATTTTGAAAAATAATCTTTTTTAATAAAATTGTGATATTTTATCTATGTTAGAAATTTTAAATGCTGTAAATTCTTAGAAAATTAAATTTATTTATTTATTTTGCTTGTCTATTGTTAGAAAATTTTAGATACTGTAAAATTATTAGAAATAAATGTGATATTTCTGCTTTTAGAAAAATTGTGAGATTTCTTTATACTGTTTTTGAATATTTAGACATTGTAAATTTCATGTGCAAATGACTGCCTTATTATTTGAAAACTGATATTTTTGCAATTGATAATAGCATTGTCTGTGAAATGTTTATTTGCGAATTGACATCCCATAAATTGTAATGATTCCGTATTCATGAATTTCTATAAGAGTTTTTCTATACATATTAGATTGGTAATTATGCTAGAATGTTTTTACGAACTGCTACCTTTCTAAATTTGAGCCCAGAATATTTGACTGGTTATATTTTGAAGTATTAGTGAAAGTGATTGTTATTAATGGTTTCAGTGAAATTCATATTAATAATTCCAGTGATATGTTGAGTACATGATATTGCTGCTTTCGAATGTTTAAAGAGATTTAGAAATACTTTAAGTATGCAAGTGGACTCATCCGGTTCGTAGGTGAGGTATAAGTGAACCTATCTGGTACGCAGGTAGGGATTAAGTGGACTCATCCACTACGCTGATGAGATATAAGTGGACCTGCAGGGATTAAATGGACCTATCTAGGACGTCGATAGGGATTAAGTGGTTTGATCAGGACGCTGATGGGGTATATAGGTGACCTACTTGGGATGCGAGTAGGGTAAATTGTGAAATCATTTGAATTATGCACTGCTGTTAAAATGTTATATGTATTTCTATTATTCGGATTATATTTAATTATGCATTTTTTAAAGTGAAACTGTTAATGCATTTGTGTTAATAGATCCCCTTTTTAAAATGTTGATAACTTTCAACCATGATTATTTTTAGGATTATGATGATCACTTACGGAGTAGCCAAACTCATCAAATTATGGTAAACATTTTTTTAGGATAACTGCAGTTTCATTTTGAGTGCTCGTCAGTATCAACTCTTGAAGATATTGTAGTTGTGCTTAAACTTTATTTTGTTACTTTGTAAGAATTCGCCACTGTAAATCTGTCCTATCAAGAGATGTATATATGTTTTGACTGTCACATCTCAGGAATATCAGTATTGTAAATTCTTAGGGTGTGACAGATACGTATTCTCTTCTCTCTCTTTAACAATTCTCACTCTCCTTATCCAAAATTTTATCTATCTCTAAGTTGCTCTAAGTTGCACTATGTTTTGGTGGCACGCACCACTTCTGCTATTTATGGGTGGCAAAGGGGTGGAACCCCTTGCTAGTAGATCTCTCCATCTCCCTTCATATTCATCTCTCATATCTCTAAAATGAAGTTAAAAGACTTGATCAAGATTCAGTCATTGAATAGATTTTTGCTATAGTAGGGAAATCAACATACTGATCATAGATCCCGAGCACCATCGAAAGGAGGAGACTCGGTGTGGGGTGTACTAAACCCGGTTGAGGTAGTCTCCAACAATTTTACATTTTTAAATATTTACTGCTCTTCCCATAAAGTAATAAAGTCTACTTTTGTTTTTTGAATAAATAAGTGTATTTGGAGAGGTAACAATTGATAAACAATTTTATTTTATTTTATTTATTTCAAGAGTGATTTGATTATAATTGGGCATTGTAAGTGATATTGTCGGGGTAGAGGTAAAGAATTTTTTTAAAATATATATACCGTGTTTTATCATAAAGTCCTTTCATTTTTATCATTACTATTTAGTTTTACATTTTTTTTCTTTTTTGGATTATTTCTAAAGGAAAAAGTTTATATACAGCTGAGGTTCTAAACAATCAAATTAGAGCCCACCTCAAAATTTCACTAGAAGATGTTGTTTTGATGTCCAAATATTCTCAAATTGATCACCTCGGCATCAAAATACATGGACATGATAAAAAAATCGGATTTCAAGTTTTCAAAATAGTATATCTTGTAATATATTTTTGGACCATCAATTTTCAAGATTTTCAAGTTTTCATGGATCTGCTCGATCTACACTATTTTTGAAACTTTTGAATTTTATAATTAAATATAAAAATATATTTTAAGGTTAGCACAAAGATTTCTAACATCGAAACCACATTTCTCGATACTATTTGAAGCTGTGCTTTACTTTGAATATTTAGAACCTCAACTCTATACAAACTGTGCCCACTTTTAAAATACCCCTATACGAATTTAATGTTTCAAAATCAATTTTTTAACTTCGTTTAGATTTTTTTGATTCATTTTACTTCAAACATTTTTTTTTTTTTTGGAGTCTTTTATCTTTTTTTTAATACTTTTTGGCTTCACGGAATTCAATTCAACTCACACCATATGTTACTCGGACTCGGGCCGAGTACTCATATCGGTTGGGCCTAGTACTAGTTGGGCCTAGTACTAGGCCCGAGTCTGTCTTTCCAACATTGGTATAAACTCCATCCGCGCAGCTTTCGCGATTATCAAGGTGATTTGAGTAAGATATCTATGCTCCCTTGGGAGGAGCAACTAATCCATTTACTCCTAGAAGGAAATGATCTACTTGGGAGGGTTTTTTTTTTGGTGCAGTTGGCATATGGTTGCATTCGCAGTTGTAGAGGTACGGTACGCCTTCAAATTTTATCATGATATATAATTTTGATGTAAACTGTTCTTAGGATTATCTCAAAATCTATTTTTATATCTAATTATAAAGTTTTAAATTTAAAAAATGGTTAAAATCAAGTAGATTTATAAACATATGAAAATCTTGAAAATGGACGTTGCAGATAATATGTTGTAAAATGTACTATTTTTGAGACTTAAATCTTTTTATTTTTCATGGTCCTACATATCGATGCCAAGATGATAAATCAGAAGGCTTTTCAACATTAAAACTACCTTTTCTGATGGATTTTTGAGGTGCATCCGTAGTTCTACATTATAAGGTTGTATCCTTATATAAACTATTTCCTTTTTTATTTATGTTTTTTTGAAATTATTGGTTCAGACATTTAAGTTCCCAATAAGATACTTCCTTAGGTTATGTCAGGTCCTGTGTCTCATATCACTTTGTTAATACCTTATGCGTTGCAACACTCCAAAAAGTTACCTTTGGACTATGAGAAAGAAGGAAGAGAGGAGGAGTGGATCTGCTAATTCCTTGAAATAGTCTTTACTTAGAGGATTGTCTCAAAATGAATAATTTATTGTCGGAGTGAAGTATTAATATAATTTGAAGAAGTGGTAAGGCTAGTGTAATAGATATATTTGGTAATTTTACGATTAAACAAAAGGATTTGCAAATAAAAGCATTAATGCTACCACCAATTCGTAAATTGTTAAAGCTTCCATAAAAGCTAAGCTAAGCAATAAAGTACCTCATATTTTACCCTCTACTTCTGGTTGTCTCGTGATACCCTCTATGGCTTGACCCGCAATACCTTGACCGACTATGGGTCCAATAAAAGCAAGTCCTACGACCAATCCAACAACAATAAATCCAGGGGATTGATAGTAAGCTCTTTGTACAAAAATTAAAAAATGGTTAATGATACAACCATATAAATATTGAAAAAAAAGAAAAGATTTTGATAAATGAAACACCTATTAAAAAATTGATCTATACCTAGTCTTAGGAAGTGGTTTTTTTTTTTTCATGTTGTCTCAAGATGCGTATTTAGCATGCCCCAAATAATTAGAAAAAGACTACCATGATGTTGATGATTATGTTTCAAGATGTGAATATTTAATTTTATCTTTTCATTTGCTATGTCGAGTAAGTCCCATCTATAAAGTTTGAGGTCATAAATGCATAGAAAAAGTTTATATCAAGGTACACCTTAAAATGTTGGATTACGATACACCTCATAATTTCATCATGAAAGGTTGTTTTGATATTGGAAAACCCTCTAATTGATCATTTCGACATCAAGATACATGGATATGAAAAGATAAAGAGATTTTGAGTCCTAACAATAGTTTATCTCACAACACATTATCTGGACCCTCCATTTTCAAAATTTATAAGTATTTATAGATGTACTTGTTTTGAACCATTTTTAGAATTTAAGATTTTATAATTAGAGATGAAAATAGAGTTTCAAGCCATAAAATTTGTTTACACCAAAATTATATTTATAATAAAATTTGGACTCAGTTTCTATATGGCCAAGACCGCATATGTATAAATGTGGGCCTATTAATAAATCTATTTTTGAGATAGAATTTTGGACTTAATTTTTAAAGACATGTAATCTCTAACATGGAGATCATAAATATGAATAAATAAATAAATTTTTAAAATTAAAAATAATAATTTTAGTAAAAAAACATTTGGACCGTTAATTTTTATTATTTTTAGATAGAACACTAACATGCATCCAACTTTAAGATGGATGCTTACACTTTATGGATCGCATGTGTAGTCACGCAATCCAGCCCGCATGAAACAATTTTCAATAAAATTTCGATGTGCGCTGTAATTTGATTGTTTAAGGTTGCAGCCTTATACAAACCACAGCGTATAAAGGGCAAGACCAATCAGTGCACGTCCCTCTGGTTCGCTCACCACCTCTCTTGAGGAGGAAAACACTCACCGCCCCTCGGAGAGAAGAAAAACCCTAGAAACTCAACCGTCCATCTCTCTAACCCTGTCTCACTCAAAACCCTAGCAACTCAACCATCCATTGCCACAGGTCTACTCCCCTCGTTGCTCCCATTGCTGCAAGCTAAGGGCTCAGAGAAAGCTAGAGTGAGTCCTTTTTAATTTTTTTTATTTTTTAGAGCTCAAAAAATACAATCCCAGATCTAACTGAGATTTTATTTAGGGTTTAGTTTTTTTTTTTTGTCTGATTAAGCTCAAACAAGATTAACCCCAAGTCTACAGAGAGATTTTGTTTCTTTTTTTTTCCTGGCTACGCACAAAGAAGATTAACCCCAAGTCTGCAGAGACATTTCTGATTTATTGATGTTGTTCTTGTACTAAATTTATTTTTGATACTTCTCTTATTTTAACCCTCTCAGTTCATATAACTGTTATTTTTTGTTCTTTGTAATATTCATATGCAATCTAGTTCTTTTATATTCTATATTCTTTTTTCATGTCTCTTGCTCGTTGATTTCTCATAACATAAAAATTGCGGAAGTACTGTGATTGGGAACTTACTTTTAGTTTCACTTGGCTTAAGAATTCTGTGTGATTAACTCCACCCTCAATTTTGTTGAGGCTATATTGATGCCCTTTTTTGCTCCGTCCCATTGATCACAGACTAAAGGAACGTGTGCCGGCATTGAAGTACCTCAAATTCACCGAGTAAGTGCCCTAAAATCTTAACCCCTCTCGTTTTTAGATTGGGTTATTGGGTTTTGCCCTAATTTCCTGAGAGAGGTAAAAATCATCTTGAGTAAAAGAATAGAAATAGAAAATTGATGTAAACGCCAAAAAAAATAAAAATAAGAAGAAGGAATGGGAGAAGGGAGAAATTGACATTTTTGAAAAGCATTAAGACCACGCTTGAGTCTTAAAACCCACAAATCGCCCTATTTTTATTGTATCTTCAGTCCTCTCCTCCTTTAAACCTTCTTCTTCATCAATTAAACCTTCATCCCTCCCCTCCCTGCTCAATCTCAGTCAAAGGATTCATCCCTGATCCTCTTTCTTCTTTTTGGAAAAAGTTTTTATAAGTGCGAGGCTCTAAACAATCAAATTAGGGCGCACCTCAAAAATTTCATTAGAATAGGTTGTTTCAATGTCCAAATATCCTCAAATTGATCATCTTGACCTCAAGATGCATGGACATGAGGAAAAATGGATTTCAAGTTTTGGAAATAGTGCATCTCGTAATATAGTTTTGGACTCTCAAATTTCAAGATTTTCAAATTTTCCTAGATCTGCTTGGTCTACACTATTTTTAAAGCTTTAAATTTTATAATTAGAGATGAAAATGTATTTTACGGCTATCACAAAGATTTCTAGTATTGAAACCACATTTCTAGATACTATTTGAAGGTGCGCGTTTACTTTGATTGTTTAAAGCCTCGGCCTTTTAAAACTGCACCTTTTTTTTTCCTCTTAGTTATGGATTATTTGTATTTTTTTGGGGGTTTTATGCAATCAGGTGTTCTTTCCCTCTGCCATTTTTGTTTCTAAAAGCATTTTTTTTTCTACCCAACAAGCTAAATTCTCCGGAACTGCGGTTTGTTATTTTTTTTTTTGTGGTATTGCTTTTGCTCTCTGCAATTTTTGTTTGAAAATTTATTTGCCGAACTAGCGTCTCTGCTGAATCATCTGGGACCAGTTGATTTCGCCATTCACGATAGAGAAATGAGAGCCCTGTTGATTTCTCTAGCCATAAGGAAAGATAGTCAGTACCCAATTTTTTTCACCCTAATTTCATTTTCTTTTGCTTTATCAGTATGTTAAGAAATTCTTTTTTCTGTATTTTTTCCGGTGAATGATCCCAGCAGAAAAAAAAAGTTAATAACATTTCTGCAAAAAATTTCATCAAAGAACTTGGGAAAAGTTTTATTTATTAGATATATAGAAGGGTGAATAGGGAAAAACAAAATTCAAGTCCTTTATAAAAGAGAGATTAAGAGAGAGAACTAGGTTTATTTGATCTCTCTCTCTCTCTCGCTCGATAATCCTCGACCAACTAGATTTTCGGCCAAATTATGGCGAGATTCCAGCCTACTTCAACACAAGGTTAACTTTCTTATTTATTTCAATGTTTGCGATTCTACTTTGGGGTTTATAAAATTAAAAAGAAAAAGAAAAAGAAAATTTATATTGCCTTTTTGGTTATAGGAAATGACAAAATAGGGTTTTACAAATTTGGAGGTAGTTTTTTCAGTTTTGGTTGCAGTTTTACATTGTTTGGAAGGGCTTTTACAATTTTTGTAAATACCTCTCAAAATATTACTGGAATAT
>NW_006498952.1:860819-871617 GCF_000471905.2 Amborella trichopoda
ATCTAAATCACTTGAAATTTTAAGTGTGTTCTTCTCATCAGGACGCACCTAATAAAAAAAAAAAAATACTCGAAAAACAAAATGACCAAAATACCCCCCAAAACTTTTCGGGGGTATTTTGGTCAATTTATTTCATGCAAAATATTTTTTTGATATTTTTCGAAGATTCACCTATTTTTGATGAACACACGCTTAAAATTTCAAGTGATTTGGATTTGTAGAAAAAAAAAAACTAAAATTCAAACACTACCGGACATCCGTTATCGTTAGATCGGCCCAAAATCAATCTGGGACGTTGGGCTCATATGGGCTAATCCCATCTTTTCCCTATATATATATATATAAAGGAAAGACCTAATATTTTTGGGTTTTTCTTACATTTATAGTTTTAATTTTAAAATTTTTAATGTTGTAATTTGTAAGGGATTTTACAATTAAAATTGTAAAAGCCCCTAAAAAGTGAATCCGAAAATCCAAAAAAAAAATAAAATTGTTTGATGTGAAATTGCAATTTTTTTTTGTACTTTCAGTTTTTAAATTGCAACTTGCCAGAAAAATGAACCAAATATGCCCAAAAAAAAAGAGAAAAGAAGTCTAATGCATTTTTTATTTTTTATTTTTACTTTTCGATTCCGGTTTGGAAAAAACAGAAAAACCATAAAATACAACAAAAGAAATAAAAAGAACATGTAGAATAAGTTTTCTGTTTCTTGAATTATATGGTTTTTCAGTTTTTTGAGTAAATTGTGGTGGTGTACTTATTTTCTACGTACTTATGATTGTAGTTCGTGACTGCTGTGTTATTTTTTATTTTTTTGAATTAGATTCATGACTAGTGTTTTAATATCATATTATGAGCCTTTTCTTTTCTGTTTTCTTTATTAGTTTGACTTTGTGTATTGCCAATCATTATTTTTTTATTTTTCCATATTTTTCTTTTCTTCAGTTATTTCCAAAATTTTCTCTATTTTTCCCCAAATTTTCTTATTTTTATTTGTTATTTAATTTCTTAAACCGGTCCAACTAGAGAACTGGTCCGGTTGTGCCGGTCCAACTGAACCGGTGTCGTCACGAGTTCTGTCACTGGTTCGGTCTAGAGCACAGTGTGTGCGCTTTTGGTTATCATGGCCTTGGATTTTCATTCTATGTTCCCTGTACATATACTGTTTTCTTCTGTTAGACATTTGCCTTTATTCTATGTTCCCTGTGCTGGCTTAAAAGTTTTTGTTTTGCTGATACCTGTGTATGAAATTGCAAATTTGCAATATATGTTTTTGATCCTTCTTGGATGAAAGCAATTGATTTGATTTCTCTGGTTATGATTGGGTTTCATATCCTATTGCAATATATTTGTTTTCCATGGGTTTGGTTGTCATTTATCTACTCTCTCTGGATTTGACTTATTCATCTGCTGGTTTGACACTTGAATCTAGATGTATAATGTTCCTGGGAAGCTGTAGAGTTCGTTGCAATATTGTTAAGTCACTTGTTAGGTTTTCCATTGATAAGATCCCCTTAAGGGCCAAACAAATATTCATTCTTAAAAACCATTATCAACTAAGAACATGGGTGAGCATGAGCAACTACTCTTTCTACAAAAGACTAGCATTATGGGGGCAAAACATAAGACTTCAGTGATTTTTACTTTGTGTGAGAAAGAAGGTGGGATTTATTGGGGACATGAATGGAAGAAAATTGTATATAATTGACATGAACCAAAACCTGTGTTTATATATGAACAAAAACCTTCATATAATTGACATGGAAGGATCTGAACAGATTGCATTTTCATAATCATGATATGAGCCAAAACCTGGGTTTGTATTTGCGGGTGCCAAACAAGCCATAACTTACCTTGCTCAACCAATACCCAACATATTATTGAATAACACGCATGAAAGCAAAGTTGTGCTTAAAAAGATAATTGATGTGTATATATCAACTACTTATTGGCTCAACTATTTGTTTGCTTTTATTAAGATATAGGGCACGGTGAAGATGAATTTCAGGTCCCAAGCTCTTTGAAAACTCGATATTTCAGGCTCTCAACTGAAAAAGAATAGAGAGAAGGAAGAAAAGTAGCAGAAGAACACGAAGACAGAAGAAAGATAAATCTTAGATTCCAAAAATGGTATGCTCTCTTTCTCTCTCTATAGAATACTTCTATCAAGCTTCACTATTGATTTCTCTTTTTTATCTTTAGGGTTAAAGATAGTAGGGTTTTTTGTTGTTACATTTGATTTCTCCCTTTCATCATTTCTCTCTCTCTAAATTAAGGAGTTCTTAAAACTTTTGTGACCTTTTAATGTAGTTAGGTTGATAAGAACAAGTTTTTTTTTTTCTTTTCCAGTTCTTTGGAAATTTAGAATTAGTCTATTGTGGATTTATTGCTTATTCCCAAGATATCTTGGTTCTCTAGGTGTGTTTTCTATGCAAAACAATGAAGAAGTGATCATTTTTTCTTCATTTATTTTTTGAATTCTTAAATTTATATTTTTTTTCAAGAGAGTGCAATTTTGTTTGTTTTTTAAGAGGTTAGCGTTTCTATTGAGTGATAGAAATATTCAAAAGATTTAGAGGGAGGCAGTCCACAGGTTGGGCGCTCTGGCAAATTTTGTGTTTTCACTTTTTGATACAGAATTATGGCTTTCTAGGCCATATAAATGAGGAAATGCTTATTTCTCGCTCTCATTAGCTCATTGCTTAACCATTAATATCACTTTTAGTAGCCACTATAAGCTTTGTGCTAGACTTAGTGCTCTTTTGGTTGGCTGCAATGGAAATCGGAAAATATATGCCTCTTACATATAACTGGGTTCAGGGTTACAAATGAGTAGAGAAATGACTGAGATTGAACATGTTTATTTGGATGGTATTGAAATTTAGAGAGCATCAATGTTTTTCAAGTGATTCCTTGTTTTTAACGCTATGTATTGTAGTCATTTAAGCTCGCATTTTATCAATTATGGTATGAATTGCTAGCTGTAAGAGGTGATTTGATGCTTTCCATGAAAATGAAGTGCATTTTTTCTATTTCCTCTAAATATCAATGTCATTTCATAGTAAATGTACAAACGTGACATCTCTCAATGGGAAATATGCTTGAATTTATTCATGTGCATAATAATTACAAATATACTTGTTTTATTGCTTGAATGTAATGCATGGTCACATGCTCCCCATGCTTGGTGACTAACCTTTGTTGCTCTTGCCTGAATGTGTTGATCTGTTAATTCTCCTTGAATAGATTCGTTTAAAACTCCATGTAATCTCTTGGAAGCATGAAAAACACTCTCCCTTTGAAACTAAACGAATCATATTTTTGTAATTCTATACCATAAGACCATTTATCTTTCATATAAGGATGTCACAATTAGTCCTAGCCATTATATGTCGAATTGGATAGCTTGGGGTGTGCCCTGAAGTTTGAGAATTTTTTTTTTAAACTTCAAGTCTAGTCAATAACATGCTCACAACCATCCAATTTGAAATCTGAGGACCAATGTGATTGTGACCTCCTTGTGCTAAAAGTAAATGGGCTCTTTCTATACTTTTCCAAATAATAATCATACAATAAGACTGATAGCTCTAGGGTTGTCATGATACTTTTGTAACTGGAATATTTTAATGTTCCTTCCTTGAATGGTGATGTAGGACCAAGGGGCTTGGCTCCTTCGCAAGTGTGACATGTGTAGTGAGTGTAGAAAGAAAGTGTTTCGTTATGGCTAGGAATACTATTTAAGTTAGATTAAGGAGAGTTCTAAAGGATTTAGGTTCCTGCATCAATTAAGGAAACATGATTTTAGGCCTTTTTAAGGTTAGTACTAGATAATACAAGGTCCAAATGAAATAGAACTAGGGTTAGGGTTATAGGGAGCAATTTTGTTAGATTAGGGCAAGATTTAGGATTGGTTTGAAGATTTTTAAAGGTGTTGAAACATGCTGGAATTCAGGTGGTCCAGTGAGATAGGTTCTAGGGTTGAATTAGGGCAATCTGTTTATTAAATTAAAGAATGAAGGTTATGGAGGCCAGGTATGTAGTTAGGGCAGCTTTTGAGCAAGTTTACCTAAGGTGAGCATAGATTTGACCGAGGTTTATGGAAAGTTTTGAATTGTTTGACGAATTAGGTTATGTGAATTCTAGGTATGAGGGCAATGAAAATGGGGCCCAACTTACCCGAGAAGAACCTCCACCAAAAGGAGCTGATAGGCTCTCGTTTGGGGAGACTCCCATACCTAGGCTAGATTTGTAGAATCATTCATTCTTGAAAAATGTTTGAGGAATCTCTCCTCTGTAAGTGTCCTCCAACGACAATTGAAAACCTGATTTTATTACCCCACTTGAATATGAATTCTCCATAGGCCTATGTAGGTATTCATAAGGAGTTTCAAAGTTTTATTTTCCTATACTTGGACTTTTGGAAGCATATTAAACAAACACGTAAAGACTCTTGGAAACTATCTAACTCAAATGTTTCCAATCCAACCAGGACTCAATAATGAAATCTGACACTCTTGGGAAAATAAAATTCGTCACTGATATTTCCATTATGCCTTCAAGCATGATTTGTATCCCAAACATCTGAACTGTGAAAAACCCATAGATTATGGTTTGTAGATCTCGTAGCTGTCTTTGTAGATCTTGAAGCTTTCTTTGGTTTAAGCGTAGGATCAGCCCAAATGGACATCTGGGCGAAAATTTATGCCCTTGGAAAGCATTCTACATCGACCAAAATGGCTTGCCATCTCCCTTAATTTGAAACACAAACCCATGTTTAGAAGGTTCAAATTCCCAGGCCCATCAGTTCTTCAATGCAAACTAACCCATTGTAGGATATGACAATTGTCTTTACTAGTTTCCACCTTACTTTCAAATCCACATCCGCACTGGCCAACTTCAAAAGATGTACAACGAAAGAACCTGGGTAAAATTTGAAAACAAAAAGAACCTTGATAATGTCCACGATCGATCTAAACTGAACACCTGTTGCTGCTCCCTGTTGGAAATGATTTTACTAGAAATGCTATAAAAAATAGAATCCTTCACAAGAATTGAAGTCAGAAACGCCAGATTTCACATCCATATCATGAAAATGGTAGCCATCTTGAGGTTCTTGACCTCTTGGGCTTGTAAACCCCTTCTCCTTCACAGCTGATAAATGTGATCCACATTCAAACTTCTCTTTAAACTTCCCCATTATTCTCTCTGTCAAGTTGAGGAACTCAGGATTGTAAACATCAACAACAATATGGAAGAGTATTGGCAGGTGTGAGTCATTCTTCTAATATTCATGTGGGCACCCCTAATTTCTATCAATCATATAGTTCTTCTTCTGGCTTTCTACCTATGTGATACTTCATGAACAATGCAAATGAGTTGAAGTTGAGTGATACTTCCAAAATTGATGCTATGCTTATCGTATTGGTGATTCCTTGATACCTCTGTGCTGTTGTAAACTATGAATAGAGCCTTCTTTTTCCTGTGACTGGCTTGTAATTAAAGTAGTGCAATCTTATAAAATTGGTTCTATCGATCAATTCAATACAAATCAAGGATTGGACTAACTAAATATTTGGTATCATGCCATGCTCTATTTTTCTTTTTCTTATCTTTTTTTTTTAACAAAAAAGGTTTTAAGGAACTAAAATGAACCAGGAAAAGTAAGAAAATTAGGCCTTAGTTATCTTATTCTGAGAAGGATGGATACTAAGACAGTCCCAAACTCTGAAGCTTCTTGATTGGGAAATCATTTATAGTATACTCTCCTTATTACATGTGCCAACGTTCGATATCAAAATCCTCAGATGATATTTTTAAAAAAATCCTAAATGATGTTTCGACAAACTAGATTTCAAGTGAAGCCCGAGGTTTCTGGTTCAAATTGAGAAGTCTGACATGTTGAATGAAGATTTGCTTTGTTGAGAACTAGAGATGGCCCTGGAAATAGAAAAAAAGGATAGGATAAATCAGTACTTCAAAAAATTCATATGATTTTGGGCATTTCATGTGTCTATTAATTTCAATAAATCATTAAACTATCATGAGAGGAGTGTACAATTATACATCAACTTGCACTTGAGGTGGAACAGACCAATAAACAGAGAAGAAAATAAACAAGTGAAAAAGAAACCAAACAAACAAAAAAGAGAACAAGAATTCTCCGGTGTGAGAGCCTTTGTGCCCTCCACCTTTGGAACAATTGGAATTCAGGGTAATATGATCACAACTATCTGGACAAACCGGTAATTTTCACCTTAATGGTGCAGTTTTAGAATGCCTAAGTTACTTTGTGTATTGAATTTTGAAGTTCACTGCACAACCATGAGCATGATTATTTGAAACATCTATTTCTACAACTATCACAAAATTGATTCTTGTGTTGTCTGCTCAATGCATTTGGACAATATGTCTTTTAACTTCACAACCTTTTAGCACACGAAGATCTTCTTATGTTCGGAATAAGGAAAAAATATCTATAAGCTTAACTAAGAAATTTTTTTCCAACAAATATGTATTAAACTTTTCTTTTTGAAGAACTACTCTTGAGGTTGATTTAGCTATTTATTTTTCTATCTATACGTCTTGAACTTCATTTTTTTGTGTTTTGAAAAGTGCAAAGACTTGGACATGTATACATATTTTGCAGGAAGGTTATTCCAATATTATGAATGTATCGTTTTCCAATTGTCTATTCCTTCTTATGCACTTGTCATTTTCAGTGTTTCATTTTGCCTAGTTTAGTATACACAGTTTGATTTACACCTGCATTAGTTACCCTAAAAGATAAATACATACATGGTTCACCATGTGGTTCACTCATGGGTAAATGTATGGGCAGGCTGCAAAATTACTGGCAAACATAATTGTCATGGGTTCTGGAATATTGGCAAGGGCGGTATTTAGAGCCTATCGAGAAGCACTTGCAAGTGAGTTGTTTAATTACGTATTTTCTATTCACAAACTGTGTTCTACATATTATTTCATTATATTATGAAATACTTGGATGGACAAAAGAGGGCTTATCTTTGTTTTCTGACTTGGAGTATGTAGTTTCTTTTATTTGTGTTGATCAATTTAAGATTTGTATTATTGCTTATGGTCTGCTCCTCTACATGTATCAAAATTCTTCAAATCATAGTATTTAACTATTTACTGCTGCAAGTGTTCACTACATTGTATACCAAAACTACTTTGTTTTTATATTCAAGAAGGTGATGCTCAAGATTGAGCTTGGTTGAGTCTCTATGGAGCAACTAACTGGTTGAACCAGTGTTCGCAAAACCGAACCGGACATGGGGCCAGAAGCGGTTTAACCGACCTAACTGATAAACCGCCCGATTCAACAGTTCTAACTGGGCAAGTCCCGGGCAGCCAAAAAATTGTTGAAAAAATAAAAAAGATGCAAAAAAAAAAAATACTAAAATATGAAAAGCATATAAAGAATGATTAAAACAAAACACATTCAAATGAAGTTGAAAATTAATGAAAAAATGGATTTTAAAAGTGAGTATTAATGACCAAAACAATTTTTAATATTTACCATAATGTAAGAAATATAAAAAAATGTATTACAAATCAAATTCCTTATTTTTAGGATTTTATAGATATTTTTTTTGAATTTTTATTTTTAAAATACCGGTCGATCACCAAAACTGCCCGAAACCGGAACCGGCAAGGGGCCGGTTCCGATCTAACCATATATATATTGAAGTAATGGGAATTATAATATTTCAAAATAAAGTTGCGTTTTTTGCCCCTTGTTTTGCTCATATAACACAAGTTAATTGTAACATCCTTCAGGAATAAGGTCAGTGGCCAATTTTATTCCCTAAATGCTTTTCACAGTTCTAACTAATGTGTGGGACTAATGGAACAATTTGTTCTTGTCTGAAATGACCCACTAGTTGGTTCTTTTGCCCAGTTGAAAATTTATCTTCAAAATTACCCGTTCGTGAATTTTTCCACTAATTTATCTTTTTGTTATTTAACATTGTTGGTTAGTGCACAAGATGTCCGCAGCAATGATAGGATCCAGCAAGGGATCCTAAGTAAATCTGATGAAATGCATTTACTGAATCGTACTTTGGCTAGATAACCTACATCGGGTTTACTTTGGCTAGATAACCTACATCGGGTTTACTTTGGCTAGAGAACCTACATCGGGTTTACTTCCTCTGTAGATGCATAAAAATTAGTTACCCTTATGTTGGACCTACCCTATTCACAGGTTTTCTAACTTCAAGAAGTTATATGCCTGTTTTCATTAGATAGTGCCTTCTTTTGTTGACCTAATAAATGACAATAAAAAAGTTGCCTTACAATGGCTTGGTATCCAGAGGAGACCAAAATGATTCAATTCTAGTTAGAAGGCTTAGGATTCCACCTTGCTAGTATTTCCGTGGTCAGTCCTTCTCACCGAAAGATTTTTAGTTATGTACAACTATCTCTAGTTAAAACATATAACCCCACACTAGTGGGCCTTCGGTTGCGAATGATCTTCAATCAAAATTAGTCTTCAACTTTCCCTTTGGAAGGTAGCTTCAAGCTTTGTCTCACTCCTTGATAAAGTTCACCACCCTTAACTTGTGTCAATAGCTTAGGAAATGAAGTTCTTCTTGATGGATTTCTTCCTCCACTCAACGAGGCCTTGCTCTTTATCCAATTTTCAATATTAGGAAAAGAGCAACGCGGTTCATTCTACCGAGAACGTGGGCTCTTCTATGCAGCATCCTAGATGCAGCGGGGCAATCATGAGCTTCCTAGGGAAAATTTTATGTGATTGAGTTGCAGTGAGGCTCCTTGGTTAATGGCCTTTAGTCATGGTGTGTCAAATGACTTCTTGGGAAACAGTTCTGAGGATGAGAAATTTCATCAATGGTGTTCATTCTCTAGAGAGATATATCCACTGGCTGGATGGCAAACTAATTCCCTTATTAAAAGATTTCAGCATGGTTGCAAAGGGAACGTGCATATGGAGTTGATCAAAGTGTTCCTTGTTAGAGACAGGATCAATTTTGCACTCAAAAGTTGTTCCCTAAGGTTGAGGAGGTGGACGATCGGGACTTTTTCTGATCTGTTTGGTGGGACATTTGTGTTTGATTCCATCTCTGGAATCCTCACCTCTACATTTAAGACAATGTCGGATTGATTATTTCTTGGTACCTTTTTTAAGGATGGGAAGATTCGTGACCTATAACTACTGTCTATGTATTCCTTGACTCTAGGTATAAAGAGGGGATGCTTTGTTTAGGTGAACATGGATATGGTCTATGACATGTGGACTGTGATTTGGACATTTTGGAGCATATATGTACTTCTAAATGTACTTAATTCATCTCCTCCTTTATGTTGCACGGACGTTGAAAGCAGTTCTTTAGAAGCCCCTGAGGACTTTAGGACATTGGGACTCTCTTATCTATTCCTCTTTGTTTTGGCCAGTAAAGGCTTGTGCCATGGTGCTTCGGCGAATTTGGGAAGTCTTCTAGTTGTTCATTTGTACAAGTTGGATTACGTGCGTTGCATGTAAGAATGAAATATGAAAATACGTCAAAAAAATTGATAATATAGAAGTCCTTAGTAAAAATTAATCATGAGTTTTGTTAAATTTTAACCTTCACACTATAAAATATAGATTTATTAAAAAATTCTTAAAAGATACAAAGTTGAATTTCTACTTTGTGGTAAAGACAAAATATTATTTTCTAACATTGTAAAATTTATAATAATAATAAAATTTGGTTATGATTAATGATGGTGTAATAATTCATAAAATTATATTTAAATTTTTGAAATGATAAGATCTAAATCTAAAAAAAAAAAAGTCAAAATATTTTTAAACTAAAGTTTGTTAATTTAAAATGTAAAAGGTTAATAAGAAGTTTTAAGATGCGTCAAAACTCCTAAATAAACTATGGATTACATATGTTGACCTAAGAATGAAATATGAAGTACATAAGGGAAAATTGTTTCATGTGGGCTGGACCACATTTCTACATATGCGGTCCATAAAGTGTAAGTCGTCCATTTTAAAGCTGGACGCAAGTAGGTGTTCCATCTAAAAACATGAAAACTAACGATCCAAATGTTTTCTTACTAGAATTATTAGTTTTAGTTTTTAAAATTTGTTTATTTTTTCATATTCATGATCTCCATGTTAGAAATTACATGTCCTTAAAAATTAAGTCTTAAAATCCATTTCAAAAATAGATTTATCAAGAGGCCCACATTTCTACATATGCGGGCTTGGCAGCATAGGAACCGGGTCCATACATAAAACAAATCTCTTCATAATATAGAGGATAATATTACTTTGCTGGAAACATGTGCCTTGCACTGATATGATGATTGTACTATATCAAGATGATTATAAGCATTTAAAAATGCCACGATATGTATCATTCATGCAATAAGAGTGCTACAATCATATTTGCCATAAATATTGAAAATCACGATTTTGTCTCTCCAAAAAGTTCGGAAAAAATTAAAAAAATTAGAAAAGCTCTATCCTGGTAAGAAATTATTTCGTTTCAGTGCTCTCAATGATTGCACTTGGCAACTCTTGCGGTTTTGATAATATCTAATATGGTTTTCTATTGATGGATCATTTTTCAAAAAAATTGCATGCAAATCTAATAAGATTTTAAATGTGAAGAGAGAGAAAAACCAAGTTGAAAAGAGAGAGAGAGAGAGAGAGAGAGAGAGAGAGGACGTAGGTACGTATAGTACTAACTAACTACGGACGGACCGGCCGACCGTAGGGTGGGGGTGGGGGGTCGGGTACGGTCGTCGGTACCGGTA
>NW_006498952.1:871637-895869 GCF_000471905.2 Amborella trichopoda
TATTAGTTAGTAGTAGTATAGTATATATATAATAATATATATATATAATAATAAGTAAGTAAGTAGTAGTAGAAGAAGAAGAAGAAGAAGAAGAAGAGAGAGAGAGAGAGAGAGAGAGAGAGAGAGAGGCTAGGGTCAATGTTCAATAACTCGAAGGCGGCCACCTAGGTGGTGGGGGGGCTAGGCTGCCTAGGTAGGCGCCCCGACCCAAAAACAGCCGGTGATTTTTTTTTTTTAAGTTGGATCCCCCTCATTTATTGTATATGTTATATAATAATAATTGTCTTAATACTATTTTTTTGGTTTACCAATAAATTAATAATTAATGTTACATGTAAAAAGTATTTTCGTAGTTATTACTTTGGGTTCCCAATAAATTAATTACTATCACATGCAAAAGGCATTTTTGATAAATTAGTAATTACTATTTTTTTGGCTTCCCAATAAATTTATAATTAATTTTACATGCAAAAAGCCTTTTCGTAGTTATTTTTTTTGGGTTCCCAATAAATTAATTACTATCACATGCAAAAGGCATTTGCGATAAATTAGTAATTATGAATTAATACTATTTTTTTTATTTTCGAATAAATTAATAATTAATATTAAATGCAAAAAGCATTTTTGTAGTTATTATTTTTGCGTTGCCAATAAATTAATTACTATCTCATGCAAAAAAAAATTTGAATAAATTAGTAATTTGAAATTAATAATATTTTTTGGTTTTTCAATAAATTAATAATTAATGTTACATGTAAGAAGCATATTCGTAATTATAATTTTTGGGTTTCCAATAAATTAATTAATATCACTTGCAAAAGACATTTTCGAGAAATCAATAATTACGAATTAATATTATTTTTTGAGGGGGGTAAAATGACTTTTTTTTCCCCCACCCTAAATTTTTGTTCTGCCATACCCATGCAGGCTGCTTAGGCGAGTGCCTTTTACTGCCTTTTCGATCGCCTAATCGGCCACCCGACCGTGTAGTCGGGCGCCTAGTTCTATTGCCTTACAGTAACCGTCTTAAGAACGCCTGAGCGCCTTTTCCAGAAAGCCTCTTAGGCGTCGAGCGGCCGACTTTTTGAATATTGGCTAGGGTAACTAAAAAAGAGAGAGAGAAAGGCTTTGTTGTAAATGTGAAGAGAGAGAGGCCACAAAAAGAGGAGTTTGCATGTATATCTAATGTGGGATCATCCCCGAAAAAATTGCATGCATATCTAATAGGCTTTTAAATATGGAGAGAGAGAGTTAGGCCATAAAAATTTGCATGTATATCAAATGTGGTTTTAAATATGGAGAGAGAGTGAGATGACATAAACAGAGAAGTTTACATGCATATCTTATTTACAATAAAAAAATAGGTAATAAAATTGAAAATAAAAGGGCACCTGTCAACAAAATAAGCAAGGTTGGGTGATGGGAGATGCTTTCTCTCTAATGTTTTCATCTCTATTAATAATTTCATATCATATATTTATTAAAAAGGGAAAAAAAACTTACTAATTTCTCTCCCTAACCTGTTTTTGTGGTTCATATATTAAGTATCAAATATCTTGTGGACTTTTTACTTGCAGAAAAAGTTTTGAAACGATGAAGAGATAGATATTCGGCAATAGATCCTCTCCTTAAATCTCTCTCCATATATCTCATCTTTTTAGCTATTTTCTTACCCTATCTTCATCATCTAAATTTAAAAAGAAATTAGTCTATCTCGGAAATTGTGTGATTAGTTATAGAAGTGTGCTCTCTCTCTTTCTCTCTCAAATTTGGTTTTCTAAAAAAATATATGTAAAAGACAAAAACATAATTTATGCCATAAGACATCAAGTTCCAAAAATTCTGATCGAAAGCTTTTACAATTTGGGATTTCTCTTGCTTTTTATTTACTTAGATAATGATCAATTTTATAGATTAATACCAAATATGATACCATCTCTCTCTCTCTCTACAATGTCGAGATACAAAATATTGCATATACTGTCTTAAGTGCATACTTTATTTCTCTCTTCCCATAAATACGGGAATGTGTCCTACAATCTTTATAGAATTAAGGCCCTTCTTATTTTCGTGATATGTGTCCACCTCTTAAATTCCACTTAATTTAACTAATAAGAAAATTTGCCTTGTGAAGTAGTGATCCTATTTACCCTCTCACAAAGTTAAAATAAATTTTAAGAGCACGAAAGTATGCCATTAAAAACATAAAATTTCTTTAAGTATTTTTAAGAATAACTCTTTAGTGCAGGGATTTATGATTAGAAATAAAACATATAAAATAATTTAAATCATAGTTATCGGAATTTCTCCATTGACCTTGTGTTTCCGGTTTTGAAACCCAATTGCACGATTCCGTTAAGGAATGTCCACGAAAACCGTTTTTTGAAACCAAGGAAACTTGATTCCTTAATTTCGTAATCTCGATTCGACACATCTGTAGAATCCATTTTTCGGACCCAAGGAAACTCGATTTGTTAATTTGGGAATCTTGATTTAACACATCTTTAGAAACCATGTATCGGAACCAAAGACACTCGATTCCTTAATTTTGGAATCTTGATCCAACACATTTTTAGAAACTTGAACCCATTAATTGTGGATAAACGTGTCCAAATATATCGAATCTTGATTCCACGTCAATTGGAGTAGAAATCTTCCTTCGAATGCTTCTAGTGGTTGCAGGGTTTCATTATTTTGCTTATGCCACCCTGGATGGCCTTTACTTTAAATTTTAAATATAACTGGTAAATACAACACATACAATTAAAAGCAAAATCATGGCGTAGACATAATCCTATTTTGTCTTTATAATAATGAAATGAAAATCATAATTTAGAAATACTTGTCTTTTGTATATAATGACCGTAAGTTCAATAGTTAATACAATCACTTTAAAATTTGGGAAACCTTCTAACAAGAGATATCAAATATGGGTTCTAAAGTTGATAAGGCTCAAGGTGTGCTTGTAGCTTCCTTTTCCATAAAAATGAAATCTCGATTCCTGGTAGGGGTCGTCAAACGCATTCCGAAGTCTATATTTTTTGTAAATCTCGATATCAAATTGGTATGGATCTCTAATCCATATACTTCAGAAACTTGATTCCAAATATGTTGGAATCACAATTCAAAACAACATATCTATGTTCAACATATATCAGAAACTTGATTCCATAAATGTTGGAAACTCGATTCGGCATATTAATTAATCTTGACACCTGGATTGTCAATTCCAGGAGGATGGGAATCTCGATTCCAAGGAGGACAAAATCTCAATTCTATATGTGGATGAAACTTGGATCTATTTCAATCGAAACACGATTTTAAAAACTAGGAATCTCGTTTCTAGCGATTCCTATTGTACGAACACTTCTAGTGGGCCGCAATCTGTGCTTCCGGTTCCTAAACCGATTTGTGTTCCCCGGCGTTTCCAACAACTACAATTTAAATAATCATAAAAAGTAATAAGAAAGGAATTGTCACAAAAAATATTAAATGTATTTAAGAAAAAAAATGGATACGTTTTTCATCACATCGTAACAATAGAATATTTTTATATATCTAAAAATTCATAATAATTAAATGTGAAAATTGGTCGTAATCTATTTTTCAGGCATAGAATTTTCTAAAAATTGGTCATAATCTATTTTTCATGCATAGAGCTTTTGCCAAATATTTCAATTTCATATTCAATTTATTAACATGGCAAGATGCTGAGTTTGGGGAAAAATTAAAAGCCTGAGAAGTTAATGTAAAAAATAAGAACTTCTTTGAGACTCATTCTCAGCAAATTACATAATAATATGCATGATGTTAAAGTTATAAAATAAATAAATAAATATTAAATAAATAAACAAAATTTTTTACATACCTTTACAGTCCTTTAGAGATGTTTATAGCATCATTGAGCATAACGAATTCAGTATCAATACCTGCACAATAATAAACAAATAAAAATATTTATGAGAATAGACAAATCAACAAAAAAAAAACTCTAAAAGATATCAAACACAAATAAACAAAAATAATAATAAACAATGCATATACACTTTCTCTCACCTCTCTCAATTAATATCTTACTATATATCATGTAATTTCCACTTGGTCTACTGTAAGATATTTACTTAGATTTTAATTGATTGTATCTCCCTATGATTTTGGCTATCAATGTGGCTCTATCTATCCATGTCTCTCTCGTCCCTCTCACTCTCCTTTCCTAAATAAACATATAAATTCTCTAAAAAAGAGTTTTCTCCCTCCCTCCCTAAATATGGGGAATGAAGATGGAAGCCAATCTATCTCCATGATTTTCTCTCTGTCACTCTCTCTCTTAATTTCCTCTCTACGGATTCTTTCTCCAATCTATGTCCTTTCCAAGTCTATCTCTTAAAAATACATCTCTCTCCCTTAAGTCAACTATCTTATAACCTATATAGTATTAGAGTCTCTTCTTATTCTTGCAACATGTGTCCACCCTTTAACTCTTGCTTAATAATGTAGTATAGATATTACAGACACATATATGACTAGGCAAATTTTTAAATTGTACTATATATTTCATAATATTACCATTTGTTATAATATCACAAACATTTTTCAAACTATCAGGGTTAGCTTCATTGAGCTTTAGATTGTGGGCCATAGCCAAAGAAATCAGCTGAAGCGAAGTGAATCTTATCAAATTGGTTGTATCGCCTTCTTTTCTTCACTGTATATTGAAAGCCATGTGTCCACCCTTTAACTCTTGCTTAATAATGTAGTATAGATATTACACACACATATATGACTAGGCAAATTTTTAAATTGTACTATATATTTCATAATATTACCATTTGTTATAATATCACAAACATTTTTCAAACTATCAGGGTTAGCTTCACTGAGCTTTAGATTGTGGGCCATAGCCAAAGAAATCAGCTGAAGCGAAGTGAATCTCATCACATTGGTCGTATCGCCTTCTTTTCTTTACTCTATATTGAAGCCATGTCTTTGGTTGATGAGGTGGCTTGTTTGTGCCTTTTTGAAGGGTTTTGTGCAAGTCAGATAAGGGAGATTGTTTTCAGATTTCAGATGGTTTGATTTTATGCTATTCTTACCTAGTTCAAGACAATATTTTGAGGGAAATCCGAAGATGCTATGACTTTGTCAACACTGAAATCAAATTGAGCAAGGGTTCTATCCTTTGCACTAGGTGCAAGCTTCTAGAGTTAAGGAACTAACAAATACATTGGGTGGTTTGAGTAAGTGAAATACCCAATTGATTGTGTGGTTCTCATTTGTCATTTTTGCATCGCAACTTGAGTAAAGCTCTGGGTTTTAGGACCAGGATTGTCAAGGGAAGTCATACTAAAGGGGCCGTCACTTGGTGTGACGGTAAAAGACTCAGGTAGCCAGCGCAAGAGCGCTAGTTCGAGTCCTGAGAGCAGCCAATTTGTGTATAAAAAGCCAAAGATTAGGACCGTTTCCAGCTCACCCCTCCCGGGACCTTGTGTAGGCAGGACCAGCACTGGGTTATGGCCCCCTTTTATTGTGAAGGAAGTCATACTATGGAAGAGTCACTTTGTGCCTCATGCTAAGTTCTTACTAAAGTGGCTAATAAATTAGAAACTCTGCGTGACTTCTTGTGCAGAGAGGCATTTCTTGTGCTGAGGAGGGACTCTTGTTATAGCCTTTGGTTTGCGTGGTCGTGGAGGTTTGAATTGGGGATTCGATGTGTTTAAATTAATGTTCTCTTAGGTAGAGGAAGCATACCGTGTTGTGTTTAATGAAATTTAGACAAAATTTTTCATGTTGGACCTTGAATACCATGAAGTTGTGACATAAAATTATTATTCAATGATGTTATTGTATCTTCAAAATATCTACAAATCGTTATTTTATTTTATGTCATTTATACATGTCTGGTTTTCTCACTTTGTTTTTTTAGCAAAACCCAAAACTTTCATTATTTTTCTTTCTCAAAAAAGAAACTGTCATTATTTTTTAACTTGCCTAATTCCTAGGCAATCTGTATTTATGTCCTACTTTTTGCCTATCTTTTTGGACCAAAACTGATTTGTTACCACTTTTTTGGTCTGCCAATATATTTTTATTCCCCAACTTGATAACTACAGGTCTAGCCAGATGTGTGGGGCATGATAGGCATTTCTCTAAGAGGTCATATAAACAAAAGAGGTACTTGCCCTAAAAGGTCATACTTAAGGGCATAGTTTTAGTTTGGAGTGTGGAAGTAGTGTAAGCTTCTTGTCATATATTTACCTATTTGAGGAATTGCATGTTGAGGAGAGAGGATACGGTGATAAGAGGGCCTTAGATATTGTGGTGATCGAAGTCTTTGGGAGTTCGTGGCTTTGCATTTGATGCAAAATCATTGCTAAGGTGTTGCTGATAAGTGATAATGTAGGTCCTTTTTCCCATTGGCTCCTTTTTCAGAGTTACTCAAGGGTGGTGAGATACTCTAGGACTAAGGACACCTTATTGGGGCCATTCACTCAATATTGGACCATCTTTACTTGCGTTTCATCTATATGAGCATGATTTGGGATTTCTTTTTAGACCTTTTATTTGAGGTTTGGTGGTTGATGGTGGACCAAAGTAGAGGTGGTTTACCATATACCATATGCCTGTGGTGTATGGTGAAGTGGTATACCTGATAGAGATATTTTTTTGATACTATTAACATTGTATTGAAAGGAAGGGGAATACAAAGGGTTCCCCGAAGGGTAAAGTCACTGAGAGAGCTGACAAAAGAAAAGGAGAAAAAAAAATGCAAATACATAGAGCCTGTAGGCACACTAAATGAAAACCCAAAACTCCACAAGGGGAATCTAATACAAGATAAAACCAAAAAACGACAAAATAAAAGGGACATCATGATCCATCATGGCAAAGCAGCTCCTTGTCTGGCTAGAACGTGAGCTATCAGGTTGTATTATGAATTTCATTAAACGTGTGCCACAATCTCCAAGGGGATTGAGAGAATCTAGATGCCCAGTGAATAACATTTTTGGAGTCCCCTTCGAGTAGAACCCGGTCCTCGGCCTCCGTGGGGTCTGCTCTTCCTATGGAGGAGGAGAAGGAGAGAACCTGTTACCACTTATCTTTCATATCTACAACCCCTTTGATTTTGGGAATAAGAGCAATGAAGGTGGCATTCATTCCCTTGTTGATATTACCCCATTCGAAAAATTTGTTAAAGAAGGCTAAGACATCTAGGCACAAAATCTCACAATGGCGGGTGAAGAAAGCCACTAGGAATATGTAGGGCTGGGGGCTCGATCCCGACCAAGTTCCTTGATCTTACGGAGGATCTCGGTCTTCAAAAAAGAACATGCGAGCCCCAGTGTTTTAAATAGCGAACCGCCTAGCGCCTGCGGCGGCGGCCGGTTCAGAAGGCCAAGGTGCATCTCCCAAGCCTAGGCGGCCAAATTAGGCGGATATCCCTGGGTGCTCGGGAACCTGCCTAGGTGCCTGCCTGAAGCCACCTAAGCGCCTACCCAGGCGGCTGCCCAGGGCCTGCTTCGCGCCCAGGGCTGAAAATGCGGCTCTTTGAGAGTATTTTTGGGTCATTTTTCTATTACTAAAAGGGAAAATTGTGCGTTTTAGATTCATTTGAAACCTAAAACCCATTAGAGGCTATTTTAGAGAGAAAAAACCCAACAAAAAAAAAAAAAATCTACTGGGCCACTCAGGTTCTTGGCGTTCAACTAGGCGTTGGGCATCCCAGACCCCCCGCCGACCGCCTAGGTGTCACCTAGCACTTTTTGAAACACTGGCGAGCCCCCTGGCTTGGTTAGAGGTGATGGTGAGGAAAGAGAGGTCAGACATCTGAGGTTTGGACCAAGAGAGGGCCATGAACAACTATGTGAAATAATCGATAATGGTGTCTTCGATGACACACGGTTCCTCTAGGGTAACCCCTTGATGTTGGATTCAGCTAATGGAGTTACCCCTTGTTCTGCAATTTGCGATCCTATGGAAGAATGCCGTATTGAGATCCTTGCAGTTGAGCCATTGCAGTCTGGACCTTTGTGCCCAGAAAATTTCTTCTTTCCTGAGCAAGGATTTCAAATCGCTTTGGGCCTTAGTGCGAAGGAGCGCCTCCTGATGGGACAAGGAGTGGGTGTCCTCAAGGTGCTCAAACTCAAGAATAGAGTCTAGGAGCGAATATTTGAGGTCTCAAAAATGGCTGGGAGAAGACTACACCAGGATTTAAAAGACCCTGTGAGGAGAGAGAGCTTCTTTTGTAGCCTTAAACCAGCCCAGCCTAGGGCCAGGGGTGAGTAGGAAGCCCACCAAGACTTCAACTCTGTACCAAAGTTGGGTTCTTCCATCCAGCAAAGTTCGAAGGGGAAGGGTTTGGGAGCCCCGATAATAGGGCAGGTGTCGAGAAGAATGGGTTTGTGGTCCAACACAGTTCTATGTAAGGCAGAGAAGGTGCCCTGGTAGGATTGAGATATTATAATGTTAGCATTAATGGCTTCTTTTTGTTTATTGGTGGATGGCAGATGCTTCGCGAAATGGTGTTGCCCAAGAAGCAGTAACGAACACAATTCGAAGAGCTGGTACAATGACTGAGCTCGAAGCAAGGCAGATTTTGGGGGTGACCGAGAACACCTCATGGGAGGAGGTCTTGAAGGTTAGTTGCTCTAGTTACATTTTCCTTTGCTTATAAAGAATAATAGTCGACATGCATGTTTTTGTGTGTGTGTGTGTATGTGTGTGTGCACGATGTGTGTGTGTGCGATGTGTGTGTGAGAGAGAGAGAGAGAGTGTCTTTTAGACGACTGGGAGATTTTTTTATATTGTTTTGATTTTTCAGTAAAATTGTGCACGAGCATTAGCCTGCACTTTGTCAATTCTAATTTGCAATTGCAATATCAGTAATATGATGTCAGTAAAAATGGAGCTTTGTTGCAGAAATATGACGCGTTATTTGAGAGGAATGCAAAAAGTGGGAGTTTCTACCTTCAATCCAAAGTCCATAAAGCAAAGGAGTACCTAGAAGTTGTTTACCAAACAAAAGGAGGGGCACAAACTGGCTGATTGCCTTTTGCGTTTTTGTTATGTATTCGTACTCCCTCAATCCCATATCAAAAGGTCACTGTATTTTGGATGATATTGTTATCTTGATCTAGGTCTGATATTGTTATCTTACTTTTGATCAAGGTCAAGTGAGCTGTGTATATATTCAGGTTTGTTATGCCATAACAAACCTGAATATTGTCTCGAAGTCAGTCAGAGGGGCTTGGTCCTGTTTTCACATTGGATCTTGATCTTATTTACGAGTCTGCTGTGTGGCTGTGTTGTTTTTGGCCATTGTTATTTAAAGCTTGACCGACTTGGAGTTTGGAGTTTAAATGGAGTAAGAAGCAGCAACATGAAAGGTTTTTGGGTGTAATGGGTTTTCTCATTGATTCTTTACATGTATGGCACATCTAACTGTATTAGATGTAAACATAACTTTCCCTATTAATGAACAACTATCAAGTAATAGTAAGGAAAAAAAAAAAATAGACAGGTGCAGGAGTTGATCTTTGGATGGCATGAAAAAGATTACTTTGTGTTGGTGAAGGAAGACTTGAGATCAGTTGATTACCAAAAGGATATGGTTTAGTGACCTTCCCGGTGGAAAATTTTACAGGTCTTAGTTATATCAACCACCATGATCATAAATATAAAAAAATTTGAATTTTGACCTTTGAAAATAATTTATTTTGTATTTTCATGAATTTGTTTTAGTTTTTCAAAGATCATAAGATGTGCACTACTTTTGAAGCGTAGATCATGGGTCCGCTAACAAAAAATGGATCACAGAGGATTGAGATGTGTTTTAAGTCCGAACTCAAAAGATTCCCAATCTGAAATTAGGATTGGCAAGGGACTCGGACCCAGACTCGATTGAGATTTATCGGGTATACCAGACATGGGTCCGGGCATGGGTCCAAACCTTGGACCTGCAGCTAGGGTCCGGGCCCTTCATAATGGACCTGAAGATTATCGGGTGCGGGTCTAGATACTAGTGGACCCGTCCCATACCCAACTTGGGACCCGTTTCTCACCCCTTTTGAAACCTGCCATTCACATTACCTATGTTAATTTTTCAAAGTGTGATTAAAAGGTTTTCTCAATCTACAGAGTAATAACAATTCTCTCTCTTTCAACTCCTCCCACCTATTGAGAAGCATGTAGTGATAAAAAGAGCGAGAGGTCGTTGTCTATATACAGGAAGATTAGTGTCTAGGAAGATTAGTCCCCATCGATGGGATAGAAAAAAAAATAAGTGGATTGAGATCTGTCTAGGAAGATTAGTCCCACATCGATGGGATAGAAAAAAAATAAGTGGATTGAAATCTATAAAAACAGAGGCAGTATGGCGCTTGGGGCAATGATGCAATGAGTGAGGTAAAACCAATTCATGTCCATTGCTGGTTGAAAACTATTTTCAAACCCCCTTATTGGTTAGTGTCAGTTATGTGTCGGGGTATCGGGTCCAAAATTGGGAGGTATCGGGTCCAAAATTGCCCGTTGGGTACGGGTATGGGTACATTCAATTTGAACTGGTTGAATTTGGATTTGGGTTGGGATACATATAATTTATTTTGGGTCCAAGTTTGGGTCCAACTAGACTTGACTCGTTGCCGCCCCTATTTAGAATGCCAGGTATTAAATGCCTTATTGAACAATATGAAAGGAAAGGTGCACATGCATGGATAGAGGGAGAAATGAAAGCAGCTATATAAGAGAATGGGCGCAGGAGGGGTGGCAATGGACTCAGACCGGAGCTGGACCTGACGTCTTGGGTTCGGGTAATGGGTCCAAGAATTGGACCTAGTGGGTCAAGTCTAAGAATTGGACCTGTTCAGGTTTATGTGGACTCAACCCGGAGCCGTTTTGAATAGTATTATTATAGAAATAATATTAATATATATATATATATATATATATAACATTTAAATATATTTATTTATTTTTATTTAAAAATTTTGGGTTGGGTCTGGGTCCCATAATTTTTTTCAGGTCCGGGTCGGACTCGACCTCTATTGACCCGTTGCCGCCCCTAGAGGAATTCGTATGTTAAGAGAGAGGGGGAGAGAGTTGGGGGCAAGCAGGTGCGTAGAGTAGGGGGCAAGCAGGAGCTCTTCCTAACCCTTTGTGGTTGTGATGCGAAATGCATCGAATCGCGTGAGGCTAGACCGAGGGCTTCTGGTGTGGACACAATCTCGGCCTTAAGAGGCACACAAGCCTGCTCCGGGTGTGGCCTAGCTTAGAATGTTACAGCGGGTTTGGTCCAAGCCTGGTGCGAACCGGAACTGGGGCTATTAGCAGCTTGCATTCAGTCCAAGCCATGGCTAGCCCACAAGATGTTGAGACAGGCTCTGGCTTATTCTAGCTTAGACTATTCGGGCCTGGGCTTCACCATTGAAACTAAAGCGGATTCCAAGGCGGCAATGGCCCCGGCCTGTTGGCAACCCTAAGTTGACGTGGTTGGTGCCAGGTGCAAACTTCAAGAGGAAACAAAGGGAGATAATGACATGTTTGTTGGAATTTATTGGTTAATATATTCTACTTTATCAAAAGACAAAACTTCATGTTTAGTTTCACGCCATTATACTCATTTAAGGAAAATGTTTATATAAGAGTGAGGCCCCAATCATATTAAGGAATCACATTAAGGTGCGCATTAAAAATTCATTAAAAGAGATTGTTTTGATGCCCAAGAATCCTCAAATCGATCATCTTGACCTTAAGAACATGCGAAAATTGGATATCAAGCTTTAGAAATAGTGCATCTTAGAATACTCTTTTTGGATGGTCATTCTTCGTGATTTTCAAGTGTTCATAGATCTACTCAATCTATACTTTTTTTGAAGCTTTAAATTTAAATTAGAGATGAAAATAAAATTTCAAGCTATCATAAAGATTTTTAGTAATGAAACATCTTTCAACATTATTTGTAGGTGTGCCTTACTTTGATTGTTTAGGGCCTAGGCCCCATACAAACTACAACACCATAAGTAATATCCATTCTAAATCCCTAGAGAATTAGAGATAATGACAATAATCAATTAAGGTGGGGAGAAATACCAATTCAAAATCTAGAGATACAATAATGACTAATCAAACAAGGAAGGCAAAAAAATATCTATTAAAATGTAGAGTGAAAATGACAATAATCCAATAAAGGATGGGGCAAATGTAGAGGGAAAACCAAAGCTCAAGCGTAACATCCACAACCCAACCTACCTACCTAACTTCTCCCACCAATATGACTCCTCCATTGCAACTGACGTTAGATCTATTTCCCTTTTAATATATTTTATGGTTTGCAATATGAAAATTTCAAAAGTTACACAAAATTTACTATTTCTAATACTAAATAGATTTAGGGTGTTTATCCTTGTCATTCCCGGAAGAAATATGGGACTGATATGTCTTATGGAGAAATGAAAGGAGATATTGGAGTTTTATTTGTATGTCTTTTGAGGAAGGACCAAGCTTTGTGCATATGTCCATACATATACATACATAATTTATGCGTTTAGAGATTGGCAATTATATGATCAAAATTAAAAAGGTTATAGGTGAGCCAACAATAATGTCGTAAATCAATATATGATCTTATAAAAATAGCTAATGCGAGTTCATGACATTTAAGCTGGTTACTCTAGTCATGTGATCAATTGTTGATCTCCAAATACAAATAAGTTATATTTGTGTGTAGACATGAGAATGTTTTCGTTAGTAAATCCGTATTTTAAAGGACCCCAGTAAAAATAAAAATTGAATCCTCAATAACTAAAACGTGACAAATGCCCTTGCAATTTATCAGTATCCAAAATCATTTTTTAAATGTAAGGGAAGCAAGATGCAGTTTCCAATCTTTGATAGCACAAAACCCTGCTCCAAAATGCAGTTCTGGTGCTATAAACCCAATGATAATCTAAAAATCTATTAATTCTCTTGATTATGAACTTGAAGCTCTGAAACTGATCCAAATCCTTCAAATCTGTAAACAATAGAAAATGAATAGTTCAAATAATATGTTACAAGATACAATATTTTGAGCTATTGAAATCCATTATGTCTCTATAACCATAAATGTCAATCTCAAGATGATCAATTTCATGATTTTCTGGCACTGGAACTACAGTTTTTGACCGGCTTTTAAAAGCCGTGGGGCTGCCAACCAATATCTTCTCTAAAATTAACTATCATGCGACTTTTTTTGGCTTTTATTTTTTTCCTTACAAGGAAGCATAGTGAAAGTTGTTTAAGTCTTAGGTATTTATATATCTATCCTTTTTGAGATATTGTTATTCTATGATCTTGAGAATAAAGATAAAAAGTCCTGTGCTCCTTTTCCAGACTTGTGACAGCCCATTGTATAGCTAAGCATGTGAGGGAAATGTGAGAACCTCTATGGATACTGCATTGACTTGTTCTTCAACAATTGTATTCTTAATTACCATTTTATTTAACAAAATTTATTATGTCCAGTACTGTGTCCCACTCTATCTTCTCACCATTCTATAATAATCTTTTCCACAGAGAGAGAGAGAGAGAATAATCACCATGGGTATGAAAAATCACCATTTTCTTTAGATTTTGGGGAGTGTGGGTTCACTATACAATTTTTTGTTGGTTATGTCATATTGTGGGCAAAAACTACTTCAAAAAAGTTTGTTTTTTTTTTCCTTTTTCTGTATGAATTTTTATGATCCCCATAGGAATTACAAGAAAAGTAATATCAAGAAAAAAGAAGAGGATTTCCGATTCTTGTCCCCTTAGATAACTCTCCAAAAATTGATGCTATGTATTTGTTCTTTTGATATGAATTTTTTCCAGGCTCATCTAGAATGCATTTGCAAAAAAATTATTTGTTAGATTTTTTTTTCCTTTGTACTGTTAGTATGTCATGTCCCCAAAATTTAAGGCTGCTAATAATACTCTTAATGAAAACTTTACATGAGAAATCCAATATACATTCTGCTCTTGCGGGAGCATGGAACCTCTTTTAATTTCAAAATATATGATTCACCTAACAACCTAGGAGTGGGTTACTTTGGATATTTATCTCAAAAGAGGGGTCTTTTTCCAGCAAATATAAATATAGGACCGTGCGGTCATTCTCCCTATTAATTTGGAAAGGGCCCAAATGATCAAATCTAACTACCCTTTATTTCAAATTACATGAGTGTCCTCAAAGGAGCTGGCGTTTCGAAACCAGGATCGGTGGGGCGTATCGTTTACCCACAAATCCCTGTCGGATTACTGTATAAGTGATCTAAGGGTCCAAGTTGGTGCCAAAAAAGTATTCAATATAAAATAAAACTGATGTTATGGGCAGTGCTTTAAAATAAATCTAAAAATATTAGATAAAATTAAAAAAATAAATAAAAAAGTTTAGAGAGAATCATGACCTATACCATCCCAAAACCGATATGGCCACATGATTATTTTCCATCTGAAAAGATGATCCGAATTAAGAAACTTTCAAGTTTTAAAACCCGGAACGAAACGACCCATTAATTACCCCATCTTTTTCTTCAACACGGTTGTAAACGAGTTGGATTTGAGTTAGTTGGACCCAAACCTATGTCAGATCAAGTTGAGTCCATTTCATAATAAAAAGGTATATTTTATATATTTTAAACATATAATCAATATATATATATATATATATATATATGAGATATATATATACATATATATATCGGATCAACCACTAAGAGCCGACTGAAGTTAAATGGAATCAGACTAAGATGTAATACCCGATTGGACCTTTCTTGTCATTGCGGAGAAAGAAGCGTGATCTTCCCCGAACTTTCTAGAGTTAGGGTGAGTCCCGTAATTTATTGTGGATCCGTGGGTGATTAAGAAAGCCTGTTTCCGAGAATGACGCTTTCGATCCGACCACGCTAAGGATTTTTAGGGTTTAAAAAGGGTTGAACAGAAAACGAGTTTTTTTGTCGGGAAGCCGCTTTTAACGGACAAAGAACGGCGTTATTTCCTCCTTACAAAATTTACCGATATCCCATCTAAAACTTGTTTCCAATAATAACAATTCATTTTTGCAATAGAAAATGGGGCTTTGAAATTATTTCATTTCCCCTGAATTGCCCAATAGTATTATCGTTGTTTTGGAAATTGATTGTATAGATTAAGAGGAGTAGGTTTTTATTTTTCGGATTCATTGTGTTGTGTTATTAGCTATAAAATTAAAATTTTATATTTTCTTTGGTTTTTATTCAAGGAAAATTATATGAGGTTTAGGTTCCACAATAAAAAAAGAAGTAAAGTCACATCTAAAAAATCTTCAATAATTTATAGTTTGATATCAAAAACTTTTAGATTGATCAACTCAACCTCAACAATCATATATACGAAAAATGGATTTCAAACTCTAACAAATGGCTTATAGCACATTCTGTACCATGGATTTTCAAGTATTCATACTTATAGAGCTTCAAGTTTTACAATAGGCTAAAACTAGGTTTCAGGACATTTATGGGTTTGACATTAGAACTATATTTTTGTGCCGGGTTTAGGGTATGAGATATTTAATATCGCTAATATCGCAGTTCAAAATCTCGCAAACAATTATTGATTCTAAACTATAAAGTTTATAACTGATCATCTCGGCTTCAAAAGTTATGTATCTAAAAAACAAAAAACTAAAAATAATATATCTTGTAGCACATCATTTGAAGTACTATCCACATATGAACTAGATATCTACTATATTTGGAGTTTCAAATTTTATGATTGAGCTCATAAACAAGTAACATGTCATCACGGAGAAATTCGGACTCGAATTGAAATTTTTTATAAGATTTGTGATGCGGCTGTGCTTTTGCCGATAAATATCAAACCTTATGCCAGAGCACAGTTTGTAAGCATAGGTGATCAAGGGGATGGGTGCACCAGAATGTTTTCAATTACTTCATTATTATAAAGTCCTAAGTTAACAAGTAGAGAGAGAAAGAGAGGGAGACCTAGTCTAGCCAGAGAGGCACCTTTAAATTTTTATTTTTATTTTAAATGAATAAATAATTGGGCCCACAACATGGGGGAGTGATGAATGGAATCTCTATAGAGAGAGAGAGTGAGAGCTCCCCTTTTAGTATAAAGAAAAAGGCAAATTTTGAACTTTCTATGCTCACAAGATGCTTTAGGAAACATATCCTTGATATATGAAAAAAAGGCAAATTTTGAATTTTGATTAAGCTCCCTTTGTGACATTTCTTATTAATTAAAATGATCTATTTCCTCTCTTTCGAGAAAATTTTATTGAATAATTATGATACCAACTTTGTTTTTGTGGGGTGAAATATTAGATTGATAAAAACAATATGCCCATATGATGAGTGTAGCTGAGATGACAATATTAAGATGGATGAGTGATAAGACTTAAAGAGATATAATTCAAAATGAATGCATTTGGGAGAACTTAAGTGTGACTCCAATAGACGATAAGATGAAAAAAAGTAGATTTAAGTGGGCTGAATCTGTGCAGATCTAATACAGTACCGGTTAGAAGGCTCGAGTTGGTTCAAGTGGAATGTTTAAATAAAGGCAACAAGTAGGCTTAAATGGACATGATTCAAAGTAGTGAGAGAAAATATATTGATTTGTGGTATCACTAAGGGTATGGATATTGATAGAGCCTAATAATTGAACAAAGATTCATGTAGCCAACTTTAGATAGTTAGAAAAAAGATCTAATGATAACGATGATCTACTTCCTCTCTCTCTCCCTTTAACATTTATCTCTAGTTTGTTTTCTTTTTTTGTAAATATATCTCTTTCTTACTAAGGCTAATTGCTCTGGTTATCTAATAAGATTAGAACTAACATCTCTCTCTCTTGCCCATAGCACTAAACACATTGAATACTAGTTACTTTAATGCTTGATATAAAATTTGCCATTTTGAACATGAATGGGAAATCTAGATTGGGATTGGTGGGGATATCAGAATAGAGAATTGATGACATTCACTTATTTAAAAAGATTTGTCAGGTTATGTCAAAGAATTGATCGAGTTTGTTATGAAATCATGCAATCCTGATTGACCGAATCATATAGTTTCCACCAATTTAGTTTTTTTTTTAAAATATTTTTATTGTTTAATATTTCAAAATATAAAAATATTATTTTAATATTATCCAAATATACAAGGAGAATAGCTGAACTTGATGGGAAATAGCCAATTATGTAATCACCCGGCTCACCAAGCCAATCCAAGGTTTTAAACACTTTGTGATAATATCTCCAACATCTTTATCTCGTTCTCCCCTAATACGTGATCCATGGTTTTAGATAGGGTTGGCAATGGGTCGGGTCCAGTTCGGGTGCGGCCAGACTTGGACTCGAAAAATAATATGGGACCCAAACCCAAACCCAAAAATATAGTGTGGGATCTGGACCTGGACCCAAACCGAATCCAAAATTTAAAATATCTATATATTTAATTATATTTAAATATATTTGATATATTAAAGCCTGAAAAAATGTTATCAGATCCAAACCCGACCCATCAAATCCAATTTTTTGACCGATACCCAGATTCTGATTGAATCTACTCCTCCGGTCCGACGTTCGAGTCTATTGCCACCATTGCTCCGGATCTTAATTCTGTTTCTCTCCTTTCATGTTAGGGATGTTATGGTCTTTTATGAAAGTACGAGGTACCCTTTGAGAATTCAAAAAAGTAACGGTATTCTGGAATTTCTACAATGCATCAGGGGTGTTTCGGTCTTTCTGGAAGAATCCCAGAAACGAAGGGTATGTCCGAAAGTTTAGAAATAAACAGGTCTTTTTCCTACAATTAATGTCAGTCCCATCGTTTGTCCTAAAAGGACAATCTCTCTCTCTCTACAAATTTTAGGACAATTCTCTCTCTAAATTATTCTCTCTTTTTTTTTTTTTTTTACAGTCATTACAATATCCCTCTAAGCTTGAGGTTTGCAAATTAATGGTCTTTCTCTCTCTTAATGTTTTTCCATTTTTTTGTAGTGTCCTAATTTCAAGTTTTTCTTTCTAAAGTCCACAGCTAAGGAAGACCTTTCTCTCTCTTCTTTATCAATGATATTCCCTCTCTTAATATTTTCCATTTGTTTTACAGTGTCCTATTTTCAAGTTTCTCTCTCTAAAGTCCACAGCTAAGGTAGACCTTTCTCCTTCTCTCTTCTTTTCAACCTTCGGCCCCTTTTTATTGCTGTTGTCCATTTTTCTCTAAGTTTACGGTGCTACCTTACAAGAGTTTCTCTCTCTAAAATTCCGATTTATGCGAGGAAAGACCCTATTTACCCACAAATGATTTGTGGGTTCAGACGAGACCTTCGGGATCCAAAGGGTTATATTTGTCCAAGCCCCGCATAATTTGGTCTCCTCATAGATCTCTGCCATCTCTCTCTCTCGCCCCCACGTTTCTTTCCCTTCCGAACCAGCTTCACAGGTGAGATTCTCTGTTCTTTCTCTCTCATCTATGGGGTTCTGAGCTGTGTATTCCTTTTGGATCCATAGAGTTCGTGGGGCTTTTGTTTCATGGATTGAGCTTTAGGATCGCATATATGAATTGGGTTTTGGGCCCCTTTCTTGCATGGACTGAGCTTTATTATTCGATATATGAATTGGGTTTTCCTGCTTCTGATTTTATTGGGTAAGCCATGAGTGGATTTTGCTTGATTTGAATCAAAATTGGAGATTTTGTTGTTGTAGCATGATTTGTATATTTGCTTTATGGTTAGCTTCTTATGGCTATAGGTATTGTTTCATTTTGATTTTCCTTAATTTTGTTTTCGTCTTTGATTTGTATGAATTGACTTTGTCTTGGAGGAATTTTATTTCTGCATTTTAAGGTTCTTATATATGATTGAGTTAGCTGATTACGGTGTTTATTTTTCTTTTTCCTTTTTCATTTCTTTGACTAGTGGTTTGGGCCTTGGAGCTAGTTTTTTTAATTGGGTTTAGCGTTTGATATGAAATTTCTGTTGATTTATTTCATTGTCAAGATAAATTCCTATTTGTGCAGTTTGTGTATCGATTTAGCTGCTCATTGGCATATATTGTAGTATCAATTTGGCTTATTATTGTTACTGATCTTTCTTTGTATACATGGGAACTTGTGGGTAGCCATGGGAATCTGTTTTCTTATTTTGTTTGTTTGGAAACTAGGTTGTATATCTGAATTGGGTTTAGTTTAGTTGAAATTACTTATTTTCATGATTTAGTTTTACCAACTGTCGTTGTAATTCTTGTTTAGCTTTGGCTGCTTCGGGGTTGTCTTCATAGATCTTCCCATTTTTCACTTCGATTGACCCGTTCTTCAATTACTAAATCTTTGTTTATCATTGGAATTCAGGTATTCGGTTTTTCATCGGATATTTAGTTCAATTGGTTTGGATCTATATGTTCTGCTTAAGCAATCGTGGTTAATCATTTAATTGTTGGCCCAATCGATACTCACATTCCTTTAATTTGTTGTATGTTACACATTTTGATCCTAACAAGATGATTTCTAAATAGATTCAAGATTTTTTTTCTTTTCCTTTTATCTGTGTTGGTTTACTTGGATTCGGACAATGGATTTTAATGCTGAGAACCTGTTGCTTGTATGTCCTAACCCACAGCCCTAGAGGCTAGACCCCAATAGAGATAATACAAATTTAGGTTGGGTTTCTGAACTAGATTTTAGAGTTTTGAAACAGCTAAGGAAACATAAATTTAGGTTGGTTTCTCCTTTGGAATTGAACAGAACTGTTGGGAAAATTTCACTGATTTAGTCACCTAGGTGTTCGTGGTATGCTTCCATTGTCTGATATCATATATTCCTCGCTTGCAATTTGAGGTTCAACTGTCACTTGGCTCAATTCTTATTGTGATGGCAGTTTTGCCTCTTTTTCTTGATAGTGGGATGTTTCACACTTTTTCTGTTGTTTTGATAAAATGGGATAGTATCATAATATTCTTAGGTAGCGGATGCCACCTCCCATACAAAGTCTACTTTCTTATTCTTATCAGGCTCATTCATCAACTATCATGGGCTTTCTTCTGGATGCAATTTATATAAGTTCCATTGCCGAATTTGTTTTCAGGGAATTTTAGTTTTTGCCTTTCAGCTTTATAATGATATGACTTGGTTCTCAGATGATTCTTGTTGAGAACCCATTACTAAAAAAGACTTTTTGTTGGGAATCACATTCTAGATTACCTACTTTTAGCTTTGTTAAATTCTTTAACTATTCAAGGATATGTTCCTTTTGCTAGGAAGTGATGCCCTTTGATTGCCAAGTAATGCTTTTAATAATATCTTGGAGTTCTTTTTGCTATGAGGGAAGGAGGGAAGGCATCTTTGTAGTTTGTGCATTCTTTTGAACAAATATGTACCCTAGATGAAAGAGGGAGAGATTCTTTTGTAGTTTATACATTCTTTATTTTAACAACTATGTATCCTAGTTGATTATCTGCCTCATTAATCTTTCTATATATGACTCCTTTTTTTAACCTGTGCGTTGTTTCTTTTTTATGGTAAGTTTTTTATCCTTTTAAATTTTCTTTTCCCCTTTTGGGTAAGGTTATGGATTGAATGTACTGTATAAATTCTTGCTCTTGATTTTTACAATGCATATATGTACAGAATTTATTATTCGAACACATCGGGAGGTGCATAAGACAATCAACTTGAAGTGTACTGGTGCTTTTCTTTTCTAAGACAATGAAAAAGGTGTTCGATCAAACTGTTAGGGACCTGTAAGTTGTGCTTTCCTTAATGACTGTCCGTCTTGTGGCTTGTTCTAGTCTTGGTTTGTTAAGAGGCTGATTTTATGTAGCGCTCTCTCTCTCTCTCTCTGCCCCTTCTGTCTCTCTCTTCCCCTCTCACCCCTCTCTCTCTCTCCCCCCCTCTCACCCCTCTCACTCTCTCTTTCCCCCCCACTCTTCCCCCACTCTCTCCCTCTTTCGCTCGGCCTCCCCTCCTCGCCCAAGGGGCATTTGCTTTTTTTTCTCTGCTTGTCTTTAAATATTTTTGGCCAAATAGAGTTTTTACACGTCTAGTTGCTTTATGCATTTACTTGTTTGGACGCTTTTCTGTCTGCATTATTTTGGTTTTTTGAGTCTAGATTGGACAATCTCTGTAACTTTTACAATTTTCTGTTTAGACAAAGTAATGCACTGACTGATGATAGGGATTCTGCCTAACCAAATGACCCGCTTTGGTGAAAAATGATGGTCACCAATCATGTAATTTTATTGTCATAAAACTTGCAATAAGACCCAATGGTTTGTGTTATTTAATAAGTGTTGCCTGTGACACTTTTTTATCTGGAATTTCTTTGAGGTGTGATTTTGTTGTTGTTAGTTCCGACTTCTATGTGTTAACCTGATATTTATACATTTATTTTCTTCTGCAGCAAGAGAGAGGTCAACAAAAAGGTTTTAAAAGTGCCTGGAATAGAGCAAAAGGTAGTGGTATCGTGATGTTGGGTCAGTGTCTTGAATTTGAATATTATAAACTGCTTCATGTGTTTTTTGTCTAAGCAAATATTCTTCTGTAGTATTAACACTCAGCTTCGGAGAACTAATGGACTTTAAGTGTTACATTATAATTTTTTTAGGCTTCCTGCTTAGACATTTAATTGGCAATCCTGGCCTGCAAAATTTTGTAGTTTTCTACGTTCACATAGTGATTATACAATGTGAGGTATGGATATGTAAGAGGAAATTGATAAGAAGTTCATGTGTGTCTCTGTTTTTCAGGTTCTTGATGCCACTAGCAATGAGGCTTGGGGACCCCATGGTTCTCATTTGGCAGATATTGCACAGGCAACTAGAAACTTGTAAGTACTTATGTTTATATTAACATACATCATAGTCTAATAGACTTGAACAGTGATTGGATACTAATTGAAGTGGGGCCCATAGAGACATTGTCCTGGTCATTTAATCTCCAGCCATCCATCTTTGGGGGTGAACAGTGGATGTGGCATGTAGTGTCATATACCATAAATTCCACAATTTATTGCATTATGATATATGATTGCCATATTTATTTACTTCACACACTATGTTGTATTTTTTTACGTGACATGTACTGAAATAGTGTCTCTGCAGTAACGAATATCAGATGATCATGTCTGTTTTATGGAAGAGGATAAATGACACAGGCAAGAACTGGCGGCATGTCTACAAGGTATATACTTAAATAGTGATACATTATATGAAGCTATGATATTTGGGGGCCAGTTGTCATGAGGAACATGGACTTTTTTTAAATTTTTTAATCATTTTTGTGAACATTGAATATAATCCCATAAACCATGGAAAAACGATTGTCCACTGTGTTTGGCAATGCCCAAGGAAATGATGAATAGTAATGGACAGAATTTACCCCAATGTTTGTCTCTTTCACCTTCCATCATTTCATTGTACATTGATGACTCGAATGATATGGTTTTTTTATTGGCCATTAGATTATAATATATTTTCCCATTATGTTGTCCAAAGGTAGGCAATGGACCACTTGAGTCATCACTAATTGAGAATTGTTTCTCTTGCAACTTTTCAGGCATTGACTGTGCTAGAGTATCTAGTGGCGCATGGATCAGAACGTGTCATAGATGAAATCCGAGAACATGCATATCAGATTTCGGTATACATCCTTCACTATATCTTTTATAATTATCAATTATTGTAAGTCTCCACTGATATCCTTTGGGCATGTGACGAAGTTTTGGTGAAGCTTTACTGAAATCTCTGCTGAAACTCATGCCTTTGGGTTACATTTTAAATGGTGTATCATGGGGAACATTCTTTGGCCATTTTAATCTGAAGTTTGGTCGTAATTACATGTACATGAGATTGGGTATCTAATCAAACCAATCCAATGTGGATTGTGAAATTTTATATTGAGTATATAATCCAATTTTTCATGATTTGTTAAAAACATATACTAATTTTACTTTCCTATGTATACTTGGCTCGGTTTTCATTTTTTATTTTGGAACCCTTGGAGGGTTCTAGTAGAGGTTATAGGAAAATCCTAATTGCTTGTGGTACTGTAATATGATCTTGAGAATGCGATTCCTTTGTGATTGGGAATATTTTTATTTGTTCCTGCAGACATTGTCAGATTTCCAGTACATTGATTCTGGTGGGCGGGACCAGGGGAGCAATGTCAGAAAGAAATCCCAGAGTCTTGTTGTACTTGTAAATGATAAGGAAAGAATACAAGAAGTCAGACAGAAAGCTTTTTCTAACAGGGACAAGTAAGTTTACTTTACACTATTTGTAGACTGTTAAGGTACATCCTCTATGTTGATGAAGTTAGCTTGTGGAGTGAGCAAACTTTATTCCTCTTGAGCTGTATATAATTCAGGAGTACCGACTAAGGTTGTGATGAGCTTTGCTTTTGTGTCCCTTTGATTCTATAGATTTAGAGGTGCAGCATCAACTGGTGGAATGTATCGGCCAAGTTCCTACTCAAGTACAGGAGGGGGATACAATGACCGTTATGATGATGACCGTTATGAGGGGCGTCATGGAAGCAGAGATGAAGATCGCAATGGTAGTGTTAGAGAGAGAGAGTCGGGTTACAAGGATGATGACCGCTCATATGGTCGAGATGGGGATCGCTACAATAAGGATGGCGACGATCGTTATAGTAGAGATGGGTATAGAGATGATGACTATAGAGGGAGTCGGGGTAATGATGGTTTTCAATTTAGGTCAAGGAGTCGCAGTTCTGACAGAGAGAGAGATCGTCCTTATGAAGATGATGACCGCTATTCTACGAGGTACACTATTTGTATTTTCTCTTTTTATAATGGAAAATCTAATGCGTAAGTGCACTATAATGCAATGTACCATGCAAGTAAGTTCATTGGGGTCATCACTGTGTTATGGAGAGATTGTGGTACCCACCAGTCGTGTAATTTATAAAACACAATGTATTTTGATTTATGGAACTCATTAAATTCCTCTTATTTATTTGTTTATTTTTTGAACTTTTATTGTTTTGTTATGGTGGATTAAGCATTGTTTAACATTGCGAATGAGTTTGCTACTCTTTATGTCAATAGTGTGGTACTGTGATCTTTCAACATGATGTTTATCTCTTGCATGTTTGTTGTTGCAGAAGTGGAGGAAGAGTTGATGAGTATTCTCAGGATGAAAGGTGTGTGTGTGTGTGTGTGTGTGAGAGAGAGAGAGAGAGAGAGAGAGAGAGAGAGTGTT
>NW_006498952.1:897426-924725 GCF_000471905.2 Amborella trichopoda
ACGTACGTACGTACGTACGTACGTACGTACGTACGTACGACGACACACGACGACGAGAGACGAGAGAGAGAGAGAGAGAGAGAGAGAGAGAGAGGAGAGAGAGAGAGAGAGTACATGGGGAGCATAGAGCAAGCGAGGGGCACAGAGACAGAGAACAGTACCATGGCATTTAATCTCTATGTTTAAATGCACTGCATTTTAATATGTTAAGTTAGCCATCTTATGGATTCTTTTCACTTATGACAGTTTCCATTGGTTTCTTTATTCTGGAATTTACTATACTGGTAATTTGGGTTGTGTTTTGGGTTTTTGTTAAGTGAGCAAGTTGCCTAGATGGCTTTGCTGCTGCACCTAAGAGGCTTGGTATAGGCAATAAGATTGGAATACTGCAATTAAACATTTTCATTTTGTTAGACCTTTAGCTAAGTTAATTTAAAGGGATTGTATACAGTGAGATCATTTATCTTTAGTATAAGGAGGTCACAATCAATCCTACTCATTAGATGTCAAATTGGATGGCTTGGGCCAGTCACGAAGTCCGAGATTTTTTTTTTTTTTGGACTTTGAGTCTTTTCGATGACACTCTTACAACCATCCGATTTGAAATCCAAGAGACGAGTGATTGGGACCTCTTTGAACAAAAAGTAAATGGTCTCTTTATATACTTTTCTGTATTTAAATTATTGATAGATGCAGAGAAGTTTGAGAAAATAATAAAATTGACAAGAAACAAAGCCAAATACCAGCACATTTCAAAAAAACTAAGGGTTTCTTCTCCATACCCCAAGCTAAAGTTCTAAAAGCCTACGTTTTTCTCTCTTTCATTTTGTAAAAATCATGTGGAATGACGCCCGCAAGGCTCCACATGCCTCGTACATATAACTTAATGTTCCAGTACAAAAAGTGCCCAAACAAATAATACATGGACCCATATATCCTAACTTAACTTAAAATTTGTAATAACAAATTTACCCTTATGAACAGTACCTATAAACAATACTCGTAAATAATACCTATGAAGAATAATTATGAATAGTAACCAGTGAATAGTAAATAAAAAATATAAAAACCTAGAATCCCCAATAAACTAAAAACCCTAGAAATAAACCCTAGAACTAAACTATAATATACATTCTTTGAAATTGAATAAAAAATAAAAATACAAATAATTTTCCCTCCATCATTTGCCCCTGGTTGCAGAAAACACGTCATCAAGTTTTGAAGTGTACAAAGATGAATACAGCATCAAAACCACCTTCTTCAACTTTATTTTTCTTTGTTGGATCAAATATTATTCGTGGTAAAAATAATTCATTAAGAAATGGATCCTAGTATGTATATCGAGGAATCAATGCAAATTTATCAAATACGGCTATTTGTGAACTCCCATTGAAAATCGTGTAGGAAACTTCAAACTCAATTTTTTGGTTTTAGAGGTTTTCTCAACATCTCTTTCATCACTTTCCGAAATCAGGGCTACAATTTGCGGCTTATGAGTTGATCTATTTGATCTGTGGTACTCTGATTCCAACACCCTAAATTTTTTGAATGCTCTATGAAAGAGATGTTGATTTGTTGTACTCTAAATTCCAACACCCTAAATTACAACACCCATTTGATCTGTGCTACTCTGGAGCGCGCAAGTGAAAAGCCTTGTACTCAAGATCCTCTTGAGCTAAAAGATCACCATTTTACCCATCATTGAGGCTCGCAAATTGTTGTGCCAGCTGCTGAGCTTGCCTTTTGAGTTCTTCAATTTTGTCATCTCTGGGATCACAGTGCAGATATACAAAAATTCCCCTTCTACGGCCTGTTCTCGTTGCTATTGGTTTACCCAAATCACAAACCCTAGGCAAATAATCAACAAAAAAATTCGTAAGTCAACAAGATCTAGGTTGTTTTGACAAAACTTTGGCCAAAATCAGCAAACCCTAGACCCCAGTGTAATTTCCCCACTTTGTTGTTGATCTACGGCACAAAAACTTGATACCACAGTACTGTCCGTACACTAATGATACAGTAAAATTTGTACAAAATGCTACAGTACTTTGTGCAGCTCATGGGCTCTGATATCAATTTGATGCAAGAAAATAGAGAAAATAAGCCAACAATAGTTAATAACCATCAAAACAAGCCAGAAAATTAGTAATGACACTTTACCTTTGATAAAATAAGTAATTCCATAAGTATTCTAACTACTTTTCTAAACATCTCCTAAAATCCTAAAAAATATGACAAAGCCTAGACACTAAGAGCTTTTTTTTGTAGAAAATCCCTCAAAGAACTTAAGACCTTAAAAAATAAACCCTAAGACTATAACTAAAAAGATAAATCCTTTGAAATTAAAGAAATATTAAAAATAAGAATAGCTTTGTCCCCCATCATTGTTTTGCCAAATCAACCCAGAACTTACTGGTTTCAGCTAGGTTTTGTTGGTTCTCAACCTAGGGTTTGTGAATTCAATGAACCTATGGAAGCAAGAAGAGGTTGAGGCGAGAGTATTCATATAGATCCACCTCGTGATGAGCGAGATCAGGAGATAGAGTCTCTGAGACAACAAGTTCAAGAACTTACGAGGCGGCTTGCGGGCATCGATCGTGGGCGAGATGAAGTTTTGTCTGTCCAAGATGTTGTTGAGTACAGCCTTTTTTACTATCGTGCTCCCGTGATGAGTTGAGTGAAGGAGAATATGATTGGAGGTATGGGCAGCACTCAAAATCCATAGATCTAAAAGTAGATATTCTTGATTTTGAAGGAAAGTCGCAGCCCAACGACTTTATAGACTGGTTAAATACAGTAGCGAGGATCTTTGATTACAAGGATGTTCCAGATAGTAAAAAAGTGAAGATCATTACAATTAAATTGAAGAAAGGTCGGCCGGTATGGTGGGAACAGCTGAGAGCAAGGCAAGAGAGAATGGGAAAACCCAATAGTGAGGCTGTCGCTTCTGAGTTCGCCTTGTGCTACGCATGTCGCCAACAGATTTCTGATTCGTATAAAGCTTGCAGAGGCTGAAAATAGCGTCAAAGATATGCAATAGTCTCCATTGAGGTGGTGATGCTCTGGTGGCACAAGAGATGACGTTCTTGGGTTACAATTAGGGCCAAAGCTTTTTAAGCCCTTGAGGAGGGCAAGGACCTCCACTGTCGTGGAGTCCTCATGACCAATATGTTTAGAGAAGGAAAGCAAGAGAGAGCCGTCATTATTTTTTAAGCCCTTGAGTGAGCCACTAAATTTTCTTTTTGAAAATTCTCTATGTATATAACAACTGAGATGTGTACAGCATTTTGTTTGACTAGTGATGCGCATATTAGTAGTTGATTCTTGAAGACTTTTTTTTTGGAGAGACGATAACTTAATTCTTGAAGGCTTGAATACCAAATCATCTATCTAAATGTTCCATGGACATGTGGAGGCAGTAGACAGTTTTTAGTTAAAACCCTTGTGCAAAGAAATCAGAAACTATATTATCAATTGACTTCATGTTTTATTATTTCACAATAGAAAATCTGTACATTGTGCTTGTGATTTTTTATCTGTACGTTATCAATCGCATCAGTTAATTATCGTTTAAAATAAAAGGAAAATGAAACTTTCGTAAGTGCTATAGCGTTGTGCTTGTGATATATCTTTATTTGGTAAATTGCTTTTTCTCTTTGCCGGTGAATGTTTTGTAGTATTGTGGTTTATTATATATGAGTTCCTTTTTAAAGATTTGATTTAGCGTTGTCTATTTCGCAGCTGCTGCTACTGCCCCTGTTGCCACAAATGCGGAGATGGATTTCTTCGGCATCTCAGACTTGGCTCTCGTGCCTGTGGCCCCTTCTTCAAATACAGGTGGTGATGCATTTGGTGATCAAAGTTTTGGGTCAGTCTTTGTGGCAGCATCATCAGCTTCCCCTTCGTTGAGTCAGGTACACTTGAGATCGCTTGCTTGTTTTCTCTCTCAATTTCTTTTCAATGTCATTTTCTTCTTTTTATTGTTTCACCTTTTCCTTTGATAGGGGAGAAAAATCTTACCAACCGAGAACGTAATGCTCTTTTTGTGTAATTAAAATACCATTCCTCCATTTTATATGATATTTTAGATATCATATAAGGAAAAGTGTACTATACCCCAACGTTTTTTGGTATATACTAATGCCCAATTGTGATCATTTCCGTCCGATGAAATGAGTGGTTATGGTGAGAGTGGGACCACTAGGATAGTATAAGACCACAATGGTGGGTCCTCCTACGATCATCAATATTCATCACTTCATTGGAGCATTGTTCACCCCAATGAACTTTGGTCTTCCATTTCCATTGTATAATGGTACACTTATCCCTTTTGTACGGTTAAGAGAACGAAATTTTTTGAGAACTGTACATAGTATTCAACCTGCGGTGACCCATACTTCATTTTGTGACTTCCTTCTTAGTAAATTTTCATTTTTTAATACAAAATACAAAACAGTGAACCTTCTTTCCAAAAAAAAAAAACTTACCCATCACATTTTCTAGTTTTGGCTCAATCAAGAGAAGCCAATTTTCCTCATTTATGCATTCCCAAATTATGAACATTTAAGTGCACTGCATTGCATCTTTGCCTTGTCTTTTTTTGCCAATTTCCATTCATCTAAATTATATACTATCTAACACATTTTTCTCTCTTATTGAATATCAAGCAAGAAACAATCTAACCCATCTTCTTCTCTCGTGAATTTGAAATGAAAAACGTGAAAAAACAGCCAATTGAGAATCCATTTGGAGAGATACCATTCAAGGCCATGCCTTCTGAGGCACCATTTGGGGCTCCTCAACCTTCTCAGACACCATTTGGGGCTCCTCAACCTCAGCCTTTCTCAACCTCATCGTCTTTCTCTTCTACCTTTCTGGAAACCAACAATTCTTTCTCTCCACCTGCCCCTACCCCTGCCCCTGCCCCTGCCCCTTCCCCTACCCCCACACAGATGCCTCAACCCAACAATTCTTTCCCCCAATCTTCCCCTCTTCCTCAGATGCCCCAACCTAATTCTTTTGCTCCAACTTCTCCCCTTACACAAATGCCTCAATCCAACAATTCTTTTCCCCAAACTGTCTATGCCCCTCCCCAAGTGCCCCAACCCAACAGCTCTTTTCCCCAAACGGTCCCTGCCCCTGCGCCTGACACAATCCCTGATTTTGGCCTTGGTAGCTCTTTCCAAGGCTTGGTTTACAATCCTACCCCTGCTACATCAGTTCAAATTAGCCCTCCTAATCCTGAGCCTCCAGCCTTGACATCTCAACCGAGTGGGGACATACTAGGAAGCATCTTGCCGGCTACCCCTTCAGTCTCACAGGCCCCTGCTGCCAAGCAGCAGAGGGATAAGTTTGAGCCGAAGTCCACAGTGTGGGCTGACACACTGAATCGGGGCCTCGTCAACCTCAACATATCTGGGCGTAAGTGAATTGTTTCCTTGCATTTAGTTTTATTTTGGAGAAAGAAAGATCTCTCTCTCTCTGACGCCATCTTACGACAACACGTCTGTTCTTTCAGCAAAGATCAACCCATTGGCAGATATTGGCATCGACTTTGATTCTATTAACAGGAAGGAGAAGAGGAGAGAGGACAAGGAGAAGGGATCAGCACAAGTTTCCACTGTCACCAAGGGCAAGGCAATGGGTTCAGGTTCGGGCATTGGCCGAGCCGGTGCATCCGGTATGGCTCCCCCTCCAAACCCCATGATGGGGCAAGGCATGGGCATGGGCATGGGCATGGGCATGGGTGGTATGGGCATGGGCATGGGAGGCATGGCTATGGGTGGCATGGGAATGGGTATGGGGGGCTATGGTGCAGGCATGAACCAAGCTCCTTCTATGGGTATGGGTATGGGTATGGGCATGGGCATGGGCATGGGTGTGGGGATGGGCATGCGGCCGCCCATGGGCATGCCACCTAGTGCTCCAGGCATGCAAGGTGGATATAATCCTATGACGGGTATGGGTGGTTTTGGCACACAACCATACGGGGGCTACCGATAGGATTACGTTCTCTATATTAATCGAAAAATAGGAAGAGAGAAGAGGGGGAAGAGAGAGAGAGTGCATAGCGTGTATTCATGGTCTCGTGGATGATGGGTTAGTTGTGCTGGTTATGCACAGATTGTGCAGGTGAGGAAGAAAGGGCACATGCCTTGTTGCCCACCACCTTTTTTTTCCTTTTCTTTTTCCATGGTATGAGGTGTATAATTTCTTCTTCTTTTGTAAGTTTTTTTATTTTTTATTTTTTTTCTTTACTTTTTGTTAATGTTGGGTGCATGTGAAGATGGTTTTTGGTTGCAATATAGTATTTGTAGACAACAGGGGGGTGAAGGATTTGATGCTTGTGCTGTTGATGAGAATTGTTTGCTCTGCAAAATAATACAATTATTCATACGTGGACCCTTCATATGTTTAAGGCAGCAAAACCTCCATTGTATTTATGTTCGTCTTTTATACTAGTCTTTAGGCTGAAATATTGTGGGAATCTTACCACCTCTCTTTCTGTTATATTCCACTCGAAGGAGGGCTCTTTATCGCTCCACACATGTTTTATATGTCTGGGAAACTGCAACCATCCGATTTTGATCAGATGGTTTAGAGTTGAAAACAATGTCAAATCTTCGCACTAATTGTGTGTTTGTTTTAATTAATGTGTGATATTCTTGTAAGCTCGCTCATAGCCATGTTTTGATCAGATCTCCAGACCTATACAGTTAATATATGTATGGATAGAGAATTGGAGACAAAACTCGTTGGGGATTAACAATACAAGATCCCATCATTGGAAGAGCTTTTAGGGTCTGGAGAAGATGGTTCACCATTTTTAAGAATGTTCACCAAGATCTATGAGCTTCTATTGACATTCACAATCATTTCTGTGACTCCCCCTTTGCTCCTCAATTGTAAAAATGGGCATGATTTTATTTTCACTCTTTTTTGAATTATGATTTTACTTTGGCAGAGTTGAAATGGGTAATGAAACTCCAAGTGGGAAAATTATATGAGCCTAAGTCATGTAAATCTTTTCTAAAAAATTATAGTTTTGTGGCATTTCTTGGTTTGTGGGGTTGTCAATTTTTCTTATTCTTTTTAGGAAAAAGTTTATATAAGGATGCAACCTTAAAAATGTAGAATCACAGATGGAAAATGTTGTTGAAAAACTCCTTAATTGATCATTTTGACTTCGAAATGTATGAATATGAAAAAAAAAAAAGATTTTGAGTATCAGAAATAATGCATTTTGCAACACATTATTTAGACCGTCTATTTTTAAGATTTTCATCTATTTATAGGTCTACTTGATTTTAATCATTTTTGGAGTTTAAAATTTTATAATTAGATATAAAAATAGGTTCTCAGGTAATCCCAAAAATTTTTTACACCAAAACCACATATTATGATAAAATTTGGAGGTGATTGGATTGTTTAAGGTTGCAACCTTACATAAACCGCACCCTTCTTTTTATTGAGCGATGCCATTTCTTTCGTGTACTTTTTATCCTGTGATGAGCGGTTTTCAAGTGAGGCAAATACCCTTTTACATGCGAGTTACATTTCACCATGTTTTTTTGATGTCCCCGCATACTACTCAAGCCTAACCCTAATTCATAGTTCATTTAACTGTTACAAGCCACTGCCTAAGTTTTCAAGTTAGACAAACGCCCATTTATTTGCATTAATATTTAGAGAGGGATAGAGCTTTTATGGGGATTGGACCTAAGACTACAATGAAATAAAAAAGGGGAAAGATTTTATGGGATTTTATTGGACTAGAATACTGTTGTTAAGAAAACAATGAAAAATGAGCAGGGTATTACAACTTTTTGAACTGAAAATATATATTAGAAGGAAAATAGTTTGATAGGGATGCAACCTTATCAAAATAAATAAAGGCTCACCTCAAAATTCATTGAAAATTGTAATTTAGGTATTGGAAATCTTTAAATAAATAATCTTGGCCTTGAACATTATGATTGTAAAAGAAAAAAAAGATTTCAAGCTCTTAAAATAATGTATATTGTAACAAAATTAATTAGATTGTATGTTTCACGCTAAAAATTAGTTTTTATGAATATACAAGATTTGTAATATTTGTTGAGCTTCAAATTTCATAATCAACGTCGAAAATTGATTTTAGAGCTATCATGGAGATTTTTGATACCTAAAGTACTTCCTGTGAAAGAATTCAAGGTGAGGCTTTACTTTGTTTTAATAAAGTCTGGGCTTTATAAAATCTTCATCCATGTGAAAAAGTCTAGGTCATTGCCAAATAACCAGGGAAAAAAATAGACACGACAAGCTAGTACACCACCAAATACTTGCTTACACCACACCCCACCATGACCAATCTTTCCTCCCACAAGATTCAAGCCAAACCAAACCCAACCCAACCCAACCCTTGCAAACTGTGGTTCATTAGTATATTAGAGCATATTGTATGTTTACTCCCTGGGGTAAAAAAAAAAAATTTAAAAGAATCTTTTTATATGAAAATTTGAGATCAACTCAGAATCACGAGGCGACAAGGAAAAAATGAATTGGACTTTGCGGTTCTCCAACACTTTGATCTTGCCTTTCAGAAATTGAACAGTTCTTTATTCGATTTTGAGATGGTACTTTTCTGGCGCATAGAGGGTGGAAGAGGATCCGATTAGTCTTCGAGTCTGGGTCCAGCCGGACCCGACCCTACCCGTACACAACCCGCCATCCAATGAGTTCGGGTCCAAGTCTTAGTTCTAAACTCAGTAGGTTACGTACGAGCCCGGTCCGGCCCAGGACCCTAAAGGGACTTTGGGGGCAGCTCAAAGCAGGGATCGTCTGGCGCGGGCCGGCCCAAGTCTCGGCGGCCCTTACTATGGGCATTTGCCGGCCAAGGTACATCTTTCCACTCAAACCGGCGGAGAACGCAACTCTTCAAAGAAGGCGGCTTGCGTCTCTCTCTGGGCCCGGCCTAAAAATTAAGTTCACCCCAACCCTTCCTGGGGTTCGATTAAAATACCGTCCTTTTCTCTCTCTACGCGTTGCTCCTCTCTCTCTGTACATCGCTATCTCTCTACATCGCTCCTTTCTCTCTCTCTACTCAGCTCTGTCACGCTTGTTCTCTCTCTTTCACTTGTTCTGCCTATTCTCTCGCTCTTGTTCTCTTCATTCTCTTTCTCTCTGTTGCCATCTTTGTCATAAAACCCTTGTTAGGGTTTGAATACCTTTCTTGCAATCTCTCTCATTTTTCTCCCCCAACCTCCTTCTCTCTTCTCAACTGCATTATCTTTCTCAGGACTCTCAAGCTGTAACGTGTCTCAATTGCTGCTCTCTCTCTCGTCATCATTTTACCCAGAATAAGAGCGAAGCTTATCTCTCTCGGCTGTACCCCGTCTCTCTCTCATAGGTATGGTTCACCTCTGATCTTTGAATCAAAGTACTTATTTTGAGATTTACATTACTCTGAAATCTCAACTTGCAGGCTTGTACAGATTTACAGATTTGTGCTTCTCTCTGTGATCTAACAATCAATTTACAGATTCACTTGTTTGCATTAATCGGAAATATCAACATACAGATTTGCAATACTTTAAAAATCAATTTACAGGTTTTACATTACCCTGAAAAATCGATTTACAGATTTACTATCAAAATTGACTTTATAAATTTAATCAGTAAATCTGAAAAGTTGAAGCAATTATGTGATTCAGATTTACAGATTTTCCCTGTAAAAAGTATTACAAAATTACAGAAGCAAATATTTGAGATTTTACGGAAGTTACAGATTTTTTGATTTAAAGATTTACTTATTTATTCTGTAAAAATGTAAAGTAAAAATCTGAAAATATGTAATAGTGGTTACAAGTTTACTCAAACTCTGTTGATTTCTCCTCCATTTGTAAATTTTTTTGCTCCAAATCAATAAAATATTCGTTTTTATTATAAGAAATTGTTTTTTATCAAAATTAGTAAAATCTGTGAAACAATTATTTGCTAGAAATTAGTATTTTATTAGTGATTCTTTTGATCAAAATCAGCATCTCTGTTTTTCTAATTAAAAATTTGCAAACTAAAAATTTACAAAGTTTATAGTGATTTGAGTGGGATACTTGCCATTTACAAATTTACTCAAAATCTATAAAATTTGTCCTCCATTTGTTAGTTATTTGCTTGAAATCTATCAAATTGTTGTTTTATTAGAAGAAATATTATTTTCCATCAAAATTAGTTAAATCTTTGAAACAAGTTTTTTGTTGGAAATTTTTCTTTATTATTGCATCTTTCGATCAAAATCAGCAAACCCCAATGAACGATTTTCAATAAGTTGCACACTTGGGTGTAGAACGTTTGATTTTGAGTTGTTACTTTTTGAACACTTCTAAATTTATGCAATATTGTTGCACGAATGCCTCCATGCATGGATTCTTGATGTATTGTATCTTTGTTAGGACTAGATATGAATAGAGGCATGTAAAGTACTACAGTGTGTTGAAAATGAGTCATAAAAAACAATATTTTGTTCCGTGAAGTTTTTGAATGAAAAGTATTTGTATTTTCTTGTTATGAATCGCAAGAAAATGCTGTTAAGATTATCTGTAATGTCAGAGCTTTACTCTGTGCTAGAATTTCTGGGGCATCCCCGTGCTACTAATTGTGCATTTGTGCTTTTGGATGCTCAAGCATTTCAAATGTTGAGCTACACCGTTCATCAACTACGTATGAGTCGTGCAATGTGATCCTAACATACCGGTGCCCATAGTTTTGAAGTCAGAAATTGACCCAAGCTTTGATGTGAGTCCAAGTCGAGTTTCGGATGATGTTACCCTGTATATTGACCACTATGCTGAACTTGATCCATGGTCATGACTCACTTATGATACCTTCAATTGATCTTAAGGAACCAACTGCCATAAATGTTCTTGCCACATTCACACCTATACTTGGTCAAAAAAGAAACATGGGGCTCTAATTATATTAGAATGGAATGGCTCGTGTATCATTCCAAAGGATATATGATGTGTAAGCTACTAAGTTGACAAAATCCAGCCATAGCTTATAATTTTGTCAGTATAAATTGTGACTTTTCTTATAGAAAAGGCTATCGATTGCAAGATTAATATGCTTATGGAGTCTTTTTCATTTTTTGTGTGTTGATAGTGATCTTAACATGAATAGATTATTTTTCCCTCTAAGCATTTGCAGTATCCGTTGATCTTGACAAATGCAAAGTCCTCTGAAGTCTGTATTTGGAGACTTTTATTCATTTATGAGAAGTCTCTTTTTTTTCTTTTGGGAGGGGGGGATGGGGTTGGGGTTGGGGTTGGGGGATGAGGTAGCACAATGTTTTTCAATTTATGGAGCTATTGTTGATTTTTTTTTTTGAAACCTCAAGCTATTGTTGATATTTCTTCATAACAAAACGGAAATTTTAGATATTTTATCTCTTTGAAACGCCTCTATCGAGATTATAAAATAATGCGGCAAAAGGATGATTTCATGTCATGTTTGAAGTACCATCCTATTCAAAAAGAATAATCACATCATATTTTGGTCATTCCCTGGGTATTCTTGACAATTTATTATGCTAGTGGTCCTATCACTATTTTTTAATTTATCAGATGGGGTCTAGTAGAGATCCAGCATGGTTGTGTCACTAGTTCTTCATCAACATGTTCTCAAGACTGAGTTTCCAAGAAATCGAAAAGTTTGAAACTTTTTTCGATCGACAAAAAAGTACAAAATCTTCTATTTTGGGGTTGTTTTACAAGCTCCAAATGCACACAAATGGGGTTTGGTGGTAAAATGGCCCCCCAAAAAACCTTATCCCCTTTTTCAGGGGGGAAATGACCTTTTTTGCCCTTGGCTGCTGGCCTTTTTTACCCTCCTAGGCAGCCTAGGCCCTATGCAGTTGCAATAAACCCCTTGGACCGCCTAAGTGTCCAGGTGGTCGAGTTTTCCATCACTGATAATAATAAGACAAAAAAAAAAGTCCACTAAAAAATTAATGGGATAAAACCTCCCTCCCCAATTGATGAAACAATTGGTAAGCCCTTCCTATTGATAGGATAAGCCTTCCTATTGATAGGAAGGTAAATTGCGTGGTAAATTGCGCCTTGTAGCTTTACCAAGTCAAACATGGGAAAGCTACAACATGGTGAAAAGCAGTGAAAATTGGTGGCTTTTCTTCGTTATCAAACAAGCCCTAAGTTTACACCAATTTGACATGTAACCTGGTTTTGGGAAGGGGGGCAATGGGGTTAATCGCGCATTAAGCACTTTAATATCAAGCAGCATGGTGAAAATCGGAGAAATGTCCCTAATTTTCACCACTTTTCATTGCACTGTAACTTTCCCATGTTTGATTGGGGAAAGCTAAAGGGTAAAATCTACCCTGCTTTTCCCCATCAACAGGAGATGTGACGAAAGTCATAGACCACCCTTGGGGGTTATTTGCGCTTTCCCAATAAGTTTGGAATAGTCGATGATTTGAGGTTATTATGAGTCATTTAGTTTGTGGTAAAGTTCCTTCTAGGCGTAGTAGATCACCATTTTCTATGTCTAGTTCATGGGGAAGTGGGTTGCTTATATGAAAGTGCATTCTCATTTAACGTTGCGTCTATGCTATATTGCAGGAAAGCACATGCATTCCTAAAGAGGTATGCACCTGTTTTCCTATGGGCGGACCATCCACTATGTGAAAGCTTTCTATTATAGAGAACTTCCATATGAACCAAATGACCCCTGAAGGGTTCTCATGTCTCTCTCGTCTCTGCCCTAGCTTCCTTGAACTCGCTTGCTGATCTCACACTCTCTCTATCCCCTATGCCCTAGGTCTAGGAGGATCCTCTCTTTCTTCTCTCTATATCTCAATCTTAAGAAATTGTGCTTCATGACCATTGAATCCATCAGCCAACAATATCGTGCTCCATCCTCCCAAAATTTAAATTTATGGATCTTTGAAATCACGTGTAGCTTTTTCAACCACTTCGAAATCCAAGGTTTAGAGGTATTCATATCCTAACTTTTGCTCTCTTTTACTTTCTGTATTTTTGATTCACAGATTTGACTCATGAAATTGGTGTTGTGCTGTTTGTGTTTGTTTTTTTTTGTTCTTTTTTCTTTTGCTATTTATGAACTCTAGGTTGCATTTTAATTTAGTATTTTTTGAATCACAGAGTTTGGAACTGGATCTTGGTATTATGTAGGTTATCTTGGAAATTGTTTAGGGTTGAAAGTTTGATTGGGTTTGGTCAAATTAGATTCAATTCTGAAGGCATTTGGATGGGTGGCTCCTCTGGTAGCCACTCCTCCCTTCTACTCAAACTATGTCCCTCTCTTCAAGCACCCCCCTACCCAGCCTCACCTTCGCCCCTCTGCACACCCTCGCCCATACCTCAACCCTTCCACCCAACTCTAACTTCTTCCACCCCCGCACCCCCGTAGTCGTACCCCTCATCACTCTTCACCCCACATTGAGGTCGCGCCATCTCCCAGACCCAACCCCAACCCCAACCCCTGCTCTAGGTCTGGCACCGTCCTTCCCTATCTCCTTTAGACAAAGTTTCAAAAAATGCTAGGCGGCCGGCCTAACGCCCAGTGCACAGATGGGCATCCAAAACCTCAGGCGCTCTGTAGTACAAATTCTTTAGATATATACACATATGTCTTGTTCAAACGCACATATATACGTTTATTTGTGTCAATTTTGTAATCTATTGCATTCGAAAATATTGTAACATACCTTTTTATATATAAACATATGACGTATCACATGTTGAGCATAAAGTTGTTCAAAATTTCAAAATTCAAAATTTCAAACCATACAAAATTTTAAAAAAAGTTAAGGGTGTGGTTTGTAAAAGGCTGAGGCCCTAAACAATCAAAATAAGGCACACCTTCAAATAGTGTAAAAAGATGTCGTTTCGGTACCAAAAATCTTTATGATGACCTGAAAAATTATTTTCAGCTCTAATTATAAGATTTAAAGCTTAAAAAATAGTGTAGATCAAGATCTACGAACACATGGAAATCTTAAAAATTGAAGGTCTAGATAATGCATTACAAGATGCACAATTTCCAAGACTTAAAGTTCTTTTTCTTATGTCCATGTATAATATCCAAATGCCTAAAGTCCTAACCAAGATGGTGCAATAAAGATACTACAAAAGAAGAGAGAGAAGATCAGTGTTTCTTCAATCATCATCAGTAATAATCAGAATCAACATCGTCATCGCTTGCATCTGCATCGAAATCGAGGCCATCATCATCGGAATCGTCACCCTCTTCATCATATCTTCTTCCTCAGTTTCTTATGAATCTGCCGCCTCCTCTATCTCCCTCTCCTTCTGTGAGCGTGAAGTACCAACAATAGTCGTTGCTCAAGTGGCCCTTTTAGGATCTGAAGCTCAACCTGAAGCCTCCTCAACCATTTCCCAGGTCAAACCCTCTGTGGTCAAGATCTCCTCAGTACCAGGGTCTCCAACTAGCCAATCGGAAGTATTCACCATGTCCTTCGAAGCGATGAGATCCTTCTTTTGCTAGTTAAACTTCTTGAGCCTCTGATCCTCTCTAACATAAACCAAGTCATTGAGCTTCCTTTGTTCAAGCCCATTTTTTCTCTTTGTATGCACCTATAAGAAAAAATGCATGGGTACTACTAGTGTACTAGTCTACTACTACTACTAATTAAGCCATCTATTAGTGATGTAATATATCATATGTTAATATGTTTATATCTATTATCTTCTATGAATCTATACTAGAAAAATGAAATTGTAAACAAGAAAAGAATATAAAATACCATCTCAAACGAACTCCAATTGCGCTCACAACCAGAAGAATTAGTCGTCAAACTCAAGATCCGAATAGCCATCGTCTGACAGTGTGGAGCGCTACTCCCATATTGTCTCCACCATTAGGCTGAAATATGTGGGCAACCTTTATAATTAATTTAGGCATTTAACATTATCATGCAGAATTTTAAGAACTTGAAAGAAAATTTCTAACAAAAATACAAAATATATTATTATTATTTGGTTCCTCTTTACTTCTTTGTCTTTTTGCCATATATTTCCCTAATGACATCAACGCACACTTGTACAAAATGCGCTCTTCAGTTGATATCTTATCTTGGATTTTTGGTTAGGGAACTAATATCTCAAGGCACTCATTAAAACAACATCCCCATAAAAGAAATTGGGGTTCAAGTAGTACCCTGCTGAATGCAATGGTCTATGGAGTTGCCTATCCCACTTGGCATCTATAATCTCCCAAATTGGGCCGTACTATACCTCATCATTGCTCAAATTCTATGCAGTCTCCTTTTTAGCTCCTTCAAGCACATCATATATAGAGCCCATAGAGGACTTGTCAGCATCAACCAAGCACAAGATCTTCACTAAGGGTAGAAATACTAGTATCGCCTGCTTTACACGACGCTAAAAATATTTAGAAAGAATAATATCCCGTGCCTTTTTTTCCTTAGCATCTCTAAATCACCTACACCTGCGGCAATCCTTTGAAGCAAACATAGTCCTCAATGGGATCCTCCTTTTATACATGTTCTGTAGACTAAGATAGGTAGTGGCAGATCTAGTGCCTTGGGCCTCACGAGGTCCCTCTTCTTAGTGAACTTGCACATCATGCTAAGGGTAATAATGTGATTGTATATGAAGATTGTAACCTCCTTAGCCTTAGAAAGAACTCGTTTAATAATAAGCATATCACCAATGGCCTCAAACATAAGATCTATGCAATGTATGGCGCAAAAAGTCCAAAATATGCAAGGCCTCTTCTGGCGAAGCAAATTATTTACAGCTATAGTAGGAGCATAATTATCTGTGACCACTTGAGTTACGTACTCCTCCCCAACCTCCTCAATGCCCTTATCAATAAAAAAAAATATACTGAGTATCATGATCATCATCAAAAGCATCAATGGATTGTAAAAAACCTGTACCATGGTTCTCCTCTTGACTTGCAACCCTTTCCCAAATTACTCAATGGCTTCTAACATTGTATAGAAGCTATTCGAGCGAGCGATATTAAAGGAAATGGCCGCATGGTAATCCATCGAGCAATATATTGAACCGCTCAGACTCTATCTTCCTTTTTAAATCTATTTTCAATTGTCACTGTCTCGGGTTAGTTGTAAAAAAACTATCAATTGGCCTTTTCGCATGAGGCCTCTTAGACCCAAAACCTGTTACTCTTAGAGCTCTGAGTAACAACCATACCTACTTCGTCTTCCCCTTGTTCATCTTCATCAGTGTCAACATCAGCATAAAAAGTGTGGATCCGTGCTCTCAATTCTACTATATATATATCTATATATATTTTTTTTAGCTTCAATGTACTTAGAAATTTCTTTCTTTACAAGCTCTGGGACCTTCTTACGTGAGGCAACATCACTTCTAATACTAGCAAGATGTTTCTTGAATTAATTTATGTCGAAATTAGAAATATGTCTACAAAAATTGCACATAATTTTATTTTTGTCATTCTTATTCAGGTTAACACGATACTTCCATGCCGGATCCCTGCTCCTAGTAGACCCCGTAGAAGATATCTCAAATCCGAAAAATGAGACTCAAATAAAGTTTACAAACTGACAATTTTTGTCCCAATCTCTGCTTTTCGATGTTTGTGACCTCAATCGAGCTGCTAATCACCTCAAAAGTCTTCTAATACCTCCAATAGCACCGAAAAAATAATTCTAGTGAGAAGAAAAGTTTAGGAAGCTTCTTCATCCACAAAAAATGCTTTTGATTTCAGAAATAGGTATAGCTAAGAGATTTAGGGCTTATGGAAGTGTTCTTTTAACTTAAGGGGGTTGCAAATAACGACCATGATCCATTTAAATTTTTTTGGGGGTCAAAATTACCCCTTTGCCCTTTTAGGCATCTTTATAAATTATAAAAAGGCCTATGACCTCGGCTCTCGCCCAGAATTGGGCGCTGGGCGGCCGCCCAGGTACAACCACCAATAATGGGCCACCTAGGTCTAGGCTTTTGGTCTGAGGTCTCTTGGGTGCCTAGGTGGGTGCCTTGGCACTGGGCTGACCATTTTTTAGAACACTACCTCTAGAGATCGCCACATCCCCCTTGGTCTCCCTCTTTTTTCTAGAGGATGACACATGCCCCTTGACCTCTGACCCCAAGCTGCCATCTTCTCTCTCTCCCCCCTTTGCCACCCCCTTCACTCATCCCATCCACGTGGCACCCCGTCCCTCCTCTTGCCATGTTACGCCCCTCTCTTCCCCCCCCCTTGTCGCCCTTCTCTCAGCCCCATCGCAGCTTTTCCTCCTTGTTTATAACTCCCCTCAACATGTCATACTTGGCTCCTCCTACTCTTTCGTTTGCCCGGTGCTACTCAGCTTCGTCACAGCCCTCCATCATTCTAGCGCTCATCCTGAGGAACCTGACCAGCCTCCTCCTTGTCCCCCCTTCCTTGGTCCCTCTCCCACCTCTTGCCATCCTCTGTCCTTTCCCTTGCCTCCTTCCACCCTTCGCCTCTCCCCCACTCAGTGGCCTTCTCCTCTAGCCACCCTTCCTAACCCTAATCCTGCCATAGATGGCCTCCCTTCAGCCCCTCTGCTCTTCTCCCAACCCCCTCTTCCCCTTGGCCATATTGCACTTTCTACCCCGACGGAGCTTCTCCCCGCATCTCCTTCTTTTTCCGGCCCACTATCAACAAGTGATGACTATCATTCAAGGCCTGCCCCTTGTCCAGTGGTGCTTCACTCCATTGCAACCTGCTGACCCTAGTCACCTCCTCAGCAATGCCTCCATCTTCTCAAGTGGCAACACCCATTCAGAACCCAGCTCACCTGGCAATCTCTCAGGGTCGTCTTCACCCTGCCCTTCTCCATGGTAGGCTCCCCAAACCTCGTCAGAGCCAACCTCTTCTCTCACATCCAAACTCCAGCATTTCCTCTAGTGTCCTGACACCCCCCCCTCTCCCGTCTTCGCCCCAGCCCCTGCTCCCTCCTCCTTCCCCCAGTCTGTGCCCTCCTCCTTTTCATATCCCCTACTTCCCTCTGCCCCCGCCCTCTTTACCCCCAATCTACATACCCTAGTCCGTCTCCCCTTGGGGCTTCTTCCTTTTGCCCCCTATTCCCTTCCCTTTGCCCCCTTCTTCCCTCCTCCTCAACACTCCACCCATCTCTCCATCTTTCCCCTGCCCACCACCCCCCCCTCTTGCCCGGCCATGTGATTCTCCCTATCCCTCTCCCGTGGACCCTCCACTCCCGGCTTCTTCAGCGGACCCCTCCCCCTTTCCTTCAATCCCTCTTCTGGGATCTTTCATTCCCTTTCGTCATTTGGTGCCCCACTCCGCTCCCTTCCCTCACTTCGGCTCCACCCTGCAAGAACCCACCTCAAGCCCCTTCCTCAGAGTAGCATTCCTCTTCTCTGGCGTTGGCGGATTACAGATTCATTGACTACATGGACCAAGCTCAAGGCAACATTATCCAAAGTCTTGAAAGTGATGGGGTTCCATTTCGATAGTCCACAAGAAGCCCTACTAGCTTTCTTCAAGCCGGATGCTCACTCCAGACCCAAGGTTAATTGTAGAGGCTGCAGAGAGATCTCAAACCTAGCTTTTGGAATCAACTATGATCGGCATGCCCTTCCCCCTCCCTCTACTGCTTCTCCGGAGGCCCCTGCACTTTTGGAGGCACCCTCCATGAGACGCTCGTCAAGGCACGTCACCCCCCTACCCACACTCATGTTGATTCTCTCCTGGAGTGTTCGGGACCTCAGGCATCCAACCAAGCACCATGCAGTGCGCGACATTTATCGCCCGTCATTCCCCTTCCCCAACTGCCCTCATTGAAACAAAGCTCCCCTCACCCACGTTCAGTCTGTCTAGCAGGTGTGCGGTTGAAGGCCCTGATACACATGATTTTTTTTATATATTTTGACTTCACTAGATTAGATATGCATTTGCATCAGATCTTATTTCCATAGGCTGATTCTCCACATTATTTATAGAATAAGTAATACTTTGTCAATTTAGCAAGCACATTTTCTAAAGGAGCCTTCAGTCTTGTGTAACTTGGAATTTTCTGTTTAAATCTCAGAAAGTCATCTTAAAACCATGCTAAATCTTTTCCCCGTAAATGTGAGTATTCTGCTTAGTGTTAAAACTATGCTGAAATTGGTACATGCGTGCCATTGACTTCATTCAGTCCCAAATGCTGTACTTTTTAATCATTAAACTGTTGGGGAGCATTTTAGAAATCTGATATATGTTTTCTTTCAGAGGTCCCCTGAATTGCACATAAGTTCATTTAAAACTATGTTATGGAGGGCCCTTTTAAGTTCTTTCATCTATACATCTTGTATATATTAACATAGAACTGTTGGAGAGTACTATAAAAATCATCTAAGCCCTTTTCTGCATATTAAATTTCACATGGGCCCAATGACTTGAAAAACTACTAAAAATATTGCATATGTTTCAACGAGTTCTTTTAGCCCTAAATTATATATAATAGTGGATGGCACACACACGGCACACCATAGAAATCATTATTCCTTTTGCTTGAAGTGGCTCCACTCAATCTTACATAAGTTATGTGCCTCAATATTCTGTTAATTTTGTTCAACCATTGAATTCTCGCACTAATTCATCTATAGTCTATATAAGGTTGTGTTAATCCTTTTTTGCAGAGGTCCCACTAAATCTCACATAACTCTCTCAGGAAATTACTCTGCCAAGAGGTTGGAGTTTTACAGAGGCTAAATTGAATACTAAAATGGTGGGGAGCAATGAGAAAAATCCAGATGAGAATCCAATGCCAGATGTTGATTCCTTGGTCAAGAAATGGCAAGACGCGCACTCCCTAGGCAAGCGGCACCGGTTCTGGGAGACCCAACCAGTCGGGCAATTCAAAGATCTCGGTGACCCCACCCTCCCTGAAGGCCCTATTGAAGCCCCCACCCCATTAGAAGAGGTGCGCCAGGAGCCCTACAATCTCCCTTCCCAGTACGAATGGTCCACCTGTGACATAAACTCTGAAGAGACATGCACTGAGATATACAACCTCCTCACCAACAACTATGTTGAGGACGACGAGAACATGTTTCGGTTCAACTACTCCAAGGAGTTTTTGTTTTGGGCCCTCCGCCCCCCTGGTTACTTCTCAAGCTGGCATATTGGCGTTCGTGTCAAGGGGACTCGCAAGCTTGTGGCCTTCATAACTGGCATCCCTGCTAGGATTCGTGTTCGAAACCAGATTGTTCAGATGGCTGAAATTAATTTTCTTTGTGTTCATAAGAAGCTAAGGACTAAGAGGCTTGCACCAGTCATGATCAAGGAAGTTACGAGGAGAGTTCACCTGGAGAACATATGGCAGGCTGCTTATACAGCTGGAGTGGTGCTACCTACGCCAGTTTGCACCTGCCAATATTGGCACCGGTCTCTGAACCCTAAGAAGTTAATCGAAGTTGGGTTTTCAAGACTTGGGGCAAGGATGACGATGAGCCGAACCATAAAGTTATATAAGCTTCCTGAGAGCACGGTGACCGTAGGTTTCAGGGCCATGGAGTTGAGGGATATCCCAGCTGTTACCCGGCTCCTTCGTGACTATTTGGCTCAGTTTGTTGTGGCACCAGATTTTGATGAAGATGATGTTGGGCATTGGCTACTTCCGAAGGAGAATGTAATTAGTAGCTATTTGGTAGAGAACCCTGAGACCCATGAGATCACTGACTTTTGCAGCTTCTACACTCTCCCTTCTTCGATACTTGGCAAACAGAATTACTCGACACTGAAAGCTGCTTACTCATACTACAATGTGGTTACCCAGACTCCTTTGCTCCAGCTGATGAATGATGCTCTCATTGTGGCCAAACAGAAGGATTACGATGTGTTCAATGCATTGGATGTCATGCATAACGAATCATTCTTGAAGGAGCTGAAATTTGGGCCCGGTGACGGTCAGCTCCATTATTATCTTTACAACTATCGCGTACGACAAGCTTTGAAGCCATCTGAACTAGGACTTGTGCTATTGTAGTTAGTTGTACCAGGCAAAGTATTTATGCTTATCTCCATTGAGAGGACCAGGGATACGATTCCTGCATGTCAGTTGTTTGATGTAGGTATTTGTGGACTGCGGTTCATTGGCGTGATTATCAATGGTCATCTGGCAGTTTGATCCTATTCTGTGTGAGGGGGGACTTTTAGATGTGCTTTACTTATCTTTAGCCTTTCTTGAGGCAATGGCGGGATATTTCAATACTCCTAAGTGTGCATAGTTCTTCTATATGAGCATGCAAAATCAAAAAGTTTTTCTTTGGTGTTGCTCTTATCCATATTAATGATGTTACATCTTCCATCATCCAGCATTTCATATGATCGTTGTAGTTTTTGAAGGTTGCTGTTTTCTGTTTGATATCACAGTGAGTGTTATTGTTTATTAGATGTGCATGCACTCAGGTATGTTCGGTATGAAGCTGTAATTAGCTTTGTTGTTTTTCATCGATACTGGGACTTATTTCAAATCTTAAAACTAATGCATTTTGTAACAAAACTTTTTAAGTGTTTATAGATTTGCGTTATCTCCACCATTTTTGATTTTTTAAATTTCATAACTACGGTTGAACATGGATTTTGGAGGTATAATAAAGTTTCCAACACTGAAACTATAACCTCCGGCAGAGGTGGGCACCCTATACAAACATCACCCTCTAGTAAGACCTTACATATATTTCATGCCACTTTTCCTTGTTGGAAGCCTGATTTTGTTCTGTTAAATTTTTGGTATGGTTTCGTACAGAGATCATGATTTATGATGAATTGGAATGGTGTCATTGCAGTCTGTAAATCCATTTATACATACAAATTATCTTAGGTCTGATCACTGACCAGTACTTCACATTGATACCTCCAAACAATCAACATGGTGAGTTTACAGTTATTCGGTGAATGAGTTCCATTCTAAGAATAAGAAATTTTTTTTGGTGTTTCTGTACTTCGGAACTATTTGTGATAAGGCACGATGTTGATTAACATGATCTGTACTTGGGAACTAGGCTTCTAAAGTTGGAGAATCAACCTATAACACAGCCGGGTTGATTCAACCGGCTAAATCACCTGGTGGACACATTTGCTCCATTTTACAATATCAAACCAAGTTTTTGGGGTTTTAGCTGACACGGTTTATATGTGTGCGCGAACATGTAACTCATAACGATTAGGTTATGTGAAACTACAGCGGGTTACATTTGCATTCCCTTTGTTCTGATTTCCCAAGTTTCTGCTCTATTTCAACCTGTAAAATGTCTTTTATCAGCGATTGACTTCTGTTTTTTGATCCCTTTATCATAATTACATAATATTAATATAAACTGTTTTAAGAAAGCTTTACATAACATAAGAGTTATAGACTGTATAGAACCGAAGATAGCAGCAGAAGCATTAAAAAACTGATGAATGCAAAAAGTGCAACAATAAATATTTGTATTTTTCAAATTAAAATACTGTAGCTGTTAATGTGAAAGTTTGGCAAACTTTGTTATATTGACATTTAATGTACTACTCAAGCTGAGTTGAATCTGCGTTGCGGATTTGTGTGGTTCTGCGTTCGGAGACTCAGAACCTTGATGCAGTCTGTTCATTATAACTTTCAAAAAAACAACATTGAAGGTCAGTTTGTCAAATTCGCTTTGCTATACTTAAAGAAGCCGAATCTTTCTGATTTTAGGTTTAGACTGAAGTAAAGCGAAGCCTGACGCTCTCGTTTTAGTTAAATTCTGTCTGCTTCGGTCAGATTTAGTTTTGCTTGGAGCTGATTTAGATGAAGTAAAGAATATATATGTAAAAGTATTTTTTTTATTTTTTTTGAAATTTTAATTTTGAATTTTTTTTATTTTTTGTTATTTTTTGTGAATTTTAATTTTGAATACTGCAATGGGCAAAATCCTTTCAGCATCACCTAGGGATTGGCTTACTCCACTTGTGAAGACATGAAAGCTCTGCTCTCTCTCCCTCTAAGTGTTACAAAATTCAAAATTCAATTTTTTTCTTTTAAAAATAATCATCTAGTAATTCTCATGTGGTTCCACAAATCTTAGACCAAAAAATCGTTTCTAAGTAGGTGTTTCGAGCTAGGGAGAAGATATACAGAATATGCTCCTACGCGCTCATTTTCTTTTTATTTTTTAGAGAAAGGAAAGAGGACTTCTAGCCTTTTGGAATCTTGGTACCAAACTATTTTTTAGAGAAAGGAAAGAGGACTTTTAGCCTTTTGGAATCTTGGTACTAAACTTGGGGGCTTTTGTGCTGGTTGTTTGTTATTTTTCTAACTACGGCGAGAGTTTTTTATAGAAAGAAGTCATAATCATTATGAGCCATTAGACGTGAATCAGGTAGTTGAGGGTATGTCATTGACTAGGCACAAGGTCTAAAAATAAATTTCTGAAACTATATAACACATTTTGAGTAATCAAATTTCGTATCCAATAGTCAAAAATAATTGTGACTTCTTTGTACCAAAAATATATGGTCTCATGTATACAATCCTTTTTTGTATTAAAAAAGCCTTCTATATGACCTCATCCACATAAGTAATATATATGACCCCTGATCTTAGCCGTCAGATCTAAGTAGGTGGTTGAGATGACTTGATCAAAATGTCACAAGCTGGCTCTTGAGTGTCAAATCTTAATCTAATGGCTTAAAGTTTTATTTTTAATTTTTATTCCATAAATCATTTTGAAATGAAATTTGGGCACGCTCTTTTTCTGTCTACCATCTTTCTTTCCTCTAGAAGACTATAATGATAAAATATTTGCATGTGAAACTCTTGGTAATATTCGGTGGTAGTATTTTAAATACAGAGAAAGGAGGAAAGGGGTTGAGTCATGGGCATTTTTGCCAGCTCCTACATAATTGAAAAAGGTTCTGTAACCCCAAACCTAAGTTTCTCTCTCTCTTTGAGTCAGATAGCTATGGCTAACTCTGGTGAAACTCATCCATTCCGACATTAGCGCTATGGTGACATTAACTCCTTTTTCTATGCTTTCTATAAAAGAAATAGAAAAAGATAAAGAGTTCTTTCTTTTATCTTTTTCTATTCTAAAGTAGAGGACTAATTACATTGCCGGTTATTGCATTACCGTGACCAAAAGATTTATCTGGCCCATTAAACTAAGGGGTTTCCAACAGTTTATGAAGCAAAATATTTCGTATTCCCTTATATATAAGGGTGCGGATTGTTGAGAGCCTAGGCTCTAAACAATTAAATTAGAGCCTACCTTTAAATAGTATTGAGAAATGTGGTTTCAATACTGGAAATCTTTGCGATAGCTTTAAAATATATTTTTATCTTTATTTATAAAGTTTAAAGCTTAAAAAATAGTGTAGATTGACAAATCTATGAAAATTTGAAAATCTTGAAAATTGACAGTCCAAAAATACATTTGAAAATACACAATTTTCAAAGCTGGAAATCTATTTTTTTTTATTATGTTCATGCATGTTGATGTTGAGATGATCAATTTGAGAATATTTAGGCATCAAAATAACCTCTTCTAGTGAAAATTTAAAGTAGGCTCCAATTTGATTGTTTAGAGCCTTCGTTCTATATAAACTTTTCCCCTGTAGAAAGCATGAAGTGGGTTGGTACATACCAATAAAATATTAAATTTTGAATCTAAATTAACCATTTGTAGCTAAAATTTCACCTTAAAATACATAGTACTACCAAATGATATTATTTTTATATTTAATAATTGTTTGATGTTCACAACATAACGGAAAAAGTTTATATAAGGTTGCAACCTTAAAATGTTGAATTACAGATGCACCTAAAAAATCCATCAAAAAAGATTGTTTTAATATTAAAAAACTTTCTAATTAATCATCTCGACATCGAGATATATGAATATGAGGAAAAAAAAGATTTTGAGTCCCAAAAATAGTGCATCTTGCAATCCATTATCTAGACCGTCTATTTTCAAGATTTTCATATGTTTATAAATCTACTTTATTTTAACCATTTTTGAAGTTTAAATTTTGATAATTAAATATAAATTTCAGATAATCCTAAGAATGTTTTACACCAAAATTTAGAGGTGTGCCTTAATTGGATTGTTTAAAGTTGCAACTTTATAGAAAGGCACCCTAATAATAATGATTAATATTTTAACTTAACAAAGTCTACTATGACCTTTTTATTTAAAAATTTGGTATTGATTTTATTTCAAATTAATTTTTCATATATTAATTAAGGTTGAGATTGTGTCCGGCCTGGCTCACCCAGGCCTGATCATGGCCCGTTAACAACACTTAAGTATTAGCCATCACATAAATCTAAGGCTCGGAGGATGATGATGTTAATCTCTCATTGAATTTGCTCAGCGATTGTTGGAATTGAGTCTTGTATTGGACCAAGCTTGTCCTTGGTTTGTAATAAGGACTTTGCAAAAAGTCTTGTAAATGAGTAGTAAATTGAGTCTGTAATTTTGTTTCCCACTTCAGGGGAAAGAAGAGGGGACTCTTAAAAGACTTTTGGAATCTTGGGACCAAACTTGGGAGTTCTTGTGCTGGTTGTTTGTTCTTTCTCAAACTATGGTGTGAATTTCTTTTTTTTGAACGGAACTATGATGTGAATTTCTATATTTGATTATCTACAAAGTCGTAGTTTCTTTATTCAATGATAAAAGAGAATACATAAACAAAGGTTATTTGTATTTAGTCATAATAATGTTAAGCCATTAGAACATCATCATCCTCATAGTTTTTTTTTAATTAATTAAGGTCGGCTAATGTTTAGCAGTCACTTATGAAATATAATATCTTTAGTGTGTCACAGATCAAAATTTTTTTTGAGATTCGATCTCAAGTATATACCTTCCTAACCGATTTCATATGGCTAAAAATGATTGTAATCCCCTTTAACCAAAGATAGACGGTCTTCTTTTATATTTTATCATAATGAAAATTAAAGAGCATGCGTCACACCAAAAAACAACCATTGAAGCTTATGACACAGCCAAGCTATCATTTACTAAATAAATCAAGGGACATTAAGACCGAAAGCATGTCACCAATCAAAATGAGATCTTATGAATGAGTTCAACACTTAGCTATCTTCCTCCATTAGCTTCTCTCTAGCAAATTATCAAAGAACTCTCCTTACATATGGGTTATTGGCCTGTAAGATGATAAGTCTTTCTCACAGTTTGTTTCAATCGAGTCTAAGGAATATTGATGCACTTATATTCTCATCTCTTTTGAAAACTCAGAACCTTGACTGAGAAAGCAAAGATGAATGGAAAGAGAACTGTAAACCCAATAATTATAGCTGCAACCACCCCCAAGAAGTTGTGCTCGAATCCGAAATAGTCATTCACGAATTCGGCAACCGTTTGGTTCTTAAATAAGGCACCTGCATCATCTACAAATGTGGTATATACATCTCCAAATTGAGAAGCAACCAGGCCATACAAGGTCCATGCAACTGGGCATGCCCATGCATACCATCTCCACCATGCAGGCATACTCTGTAGCCAATAGGACAAATAAATCCTATCACAGGGAGAGAGAGAGAGAGAGAGAGAGAGGCAACTTTTTGTCAAAGTTGGGGTAAATATTGGATGTCAAAAATTTGGAATGGCTGGTTTTTTGCAAGGTTCTTTAACTCAGTTTGGGCCTCAGACGAGGCCTTGGCCCGAGCTGAGCTACTTAGCAGAGGCCAAGTGGACTTAGAGGCGCAATAAATTAAAAAAGAATAGGTGAAAAATAGTTAGAAATAATTAAAAATCAGGAAAATTTAAAAATAAGTAATAGAAATCATTTAAAGTCCATAAAAGATGGAAAAAGTATATAAAAGAGGACTACTGAAAAATTGATCTATAACTAAAATGTTTTAGAAAAATAAAAAAGTACAAAAATAACTTGACCAAGTCCGAGTCCGAGTCCGAGTTGATGAACACTGGTTTTTAGTTATTAAGTTTTATAATTGCATTGGACTTCAAGACAGAAAGGGGGTAGCATTTTTTGGTCAAACTGGGAGTTTGGATTGGATGGTTTTTGTTGATTTAAGTTTTATTATTGCATTTGCATGGCACACTGTGTGTGCGTACGTGTGTGTGAGAGACAGAGAGCTTGAAACAATTATTTCTGAATTTTATCAATGTTTCAATCCATCTTCTATAATTTTTCCCATCTTTCATACACTTTTTCATGCTGTTCATAACTACTATGGTTTTCTACTATTTTTTATTTTTAACAATCTTTCAAATTTCTTTTCCAATTTTTAAGCCCTTCAGGGTCATACATGATTTAGACAAGTCCATTCCAACTCA
>NW_006498952.1:976190-993084 GCF_000471905.2 Amborella trichopoda
TCACAAATTTTCAAAAAATTCAATCATGGATTACAAAAAAATTGATTATGGATTACATAAAATTCGATCATGGATTACATAAAATTCAATCATGGATTACAAAAAAAACAAACAAAAAAAAACAAAAAATTCAATCGTGGATTACAAAAAAAGAAAAAAACAATTCGATCATGGATTACAAAAAATTCAATCATGGATTACAAAAAACTCTATCATGGGTTACCAAAAAAACAAAAAAACAAAAATTCGATCATGGATTACAAAAAAAAAACTAACATTTCGATCATGGATTACAAAAAAAAAACAAACATTTCGATCATGGATTACAAAATATTCGATCATGGATTACAAAAAATTCTATCATGGGTTACAAAAAAAAAAAAATTTAGATCATGGATTACAAGAAAAAAAACAAACATTTTGATCATGGATTACAAAAATTCGATCATGGATTACAAAAAATTCTATCATGGGTTACAAAACAAAAAAAAAAACAAAAAATTCGATCATGGATTACAAAAAAAAAAAAAACAATTCGATCATGGATTTCAAAAAAATTGATCAAGTATTACAAAAAAATACTATCATGGATTACAACAAAAAAAAAAAAAAAAATCCGTATTGGACTCGCCGATTCTGTACAGTGAATCGGAGAGTCACTGTGCAAAATCGTCCGGTTCTCTCTAGAACCAGACGATTCCCTTTTTTTTCGCCGATTCGATCTGTCCATGGCGATTCCCAAGTCGAACCGAGCGAGTCCGGTTCGACTCGACGTTTTTTTAAACACTGGTTTCAACCATAACATGTCATGGAGGTAATATCCATGTCATTATGTCAAGGAGGTAATATCAATCTCATTTGAGCAGGCCAAGGTATTATTGAAGGAAAAGTATACATAAAGACCATTTATTTTTAGTACAAAGACCATTTGATTTTAGTACAAAGAGGTCAAGGAAAAATATACATAAAGACCATTTATTTTTAGTACAAAGAGGTCAAGGAAAAGTATACATAAAGACCATTTATTTTTAGTACAAAGAGGTCATAATCACTCTTGTTTGTTTGTTAGATTCTAAATCGGGTCGTTGTAAGTATATCATTGACTAGACCTAAAGTTCAAAAATAAAATTCGCAAACTTCATGACACACCCCAAGTAATAGTCTACAATCCCACTATGGAAATCCATCCATAAATAAAGAAAATGTTCTAACATTATCAGGGATCAATTGAAGGTTCCGTAATTTGTTTACACGAACTAACAGCCCATAAAATGTCACTAAGAACATGATGTTATTGAATCTTGCGAGCGCATTAACTTACATATCACAAGCAATAAATCAACCATTAAATACAAAGCAAAATTACGGCGTGTTTGGTTTTCTCTTTCTTCTTCTGAATGCATCAGCATGGACAAATCTCAGTTCTTTCAACAAAATGGTCTACATTAATGTTATTTAAAAAGATCAATGCTATTATTATCTATCGGAATTCAAATTTGCTTTCTTGCAGCAAAATTCAAATGGAAAATTACAACTCAAGCATTCCTCAGCACCTTGGTTTATTCAATCTAACAAAGTTTCCATTTTACATAACTTTATTCAAACAAAATGGTGTGTACTTATTGAGAAAAGCTGATCATGATTACTGCATGTCCTGAAAACTAGCATTAACATAAACTGAGCTTCCAAGAAATTATGTGGAGTAGGTCATGGCCACTGATACTCTTGCTGCTTTTATTTTCTTTTTTATCCTCAAATTGAATCCCAAACAAGTATGAAATTACAAGACCCAGAAAGACTACCTCAAAAAAGTGCAGTGAATGTACGAATTTGTTAAAATCACTAGTTGTGCAGAAATAATTGTAGATAGAGCGACCGAAAAAAAAAAAGGTAAATGTAAAAAAAAAGGAATTATAGGGAGCTGTAGTTACCTTTAGATAGATATCAATGGCACGATAGAGGCCATCATCTAAGGGTCTTGCATAATCAGGTATAACGGCAGCTAGAGCTTGAAATTTCGGAAGCTTCAAGTTAACATCAGATGCAACCTCTGCAAGGTACCCGTCGATAAGCTTGGCTACCATTGTTATTCCTGTAAGAGAACTGGGTTCCATCAATTGCCCATCATCAGCCAAGCTCGGAGAAACAGCACCTGAGGCTTGATCCAAAACCAGGAAATGGTCAAGCATCCGTTGAACACAGTCAATATCATAGAGAGTTTCAACAGAGTAAGACAAGTTGGGAATGAGAAGATCTTCCAAAGAAGCCTGGTCCAACTGTGCTCCTACTCTTTTCTCCAAGTTTCCTCTACAAGTCTGGCTTGCCTGCAAGACCATAGTGTAATTTTGATAGAGAGGCAGACACAGAGAGAGAGAGAGACTCAATAGCAATATCATGACTAATGATCTCGATTCTTTAATGAATATATATTACCAAATGGTGAAACAAGCAGTTGGGTTTGTTGTTTCTTCTCTTTTTCCCTTTTTATCTTCATTGGCCCAAGCCAAAGCAGCAGGACTCAGCCAAGTCCACTCGGACAAGGCCAAGTTGTGGCTAGTTCTGTGGGCAACTTGCCAAGCACCAAAACAAGATATAAAAACTACAAAAAAATTTAAGAAAATATTCAGTAATATGTATTTAGATGATTTGGGACTTATCACATGATCCAATTTTTTATTTTTTCCTGTTTTTATTTTCTGAGATATGGATGGTGTGAATCAATTTTCAAAATAATCCATCTTTCATACTTCTCTTCATCTTCTATATTCTTCTGATGATTTCTATTACTTCTTTTAATTTTTTTCTGATTTTCAAATATTTTTTGCAATTTTTTACCTTTTTTTTTAACATTATTCCACAGTATACATTACTTGGACTCGCCCAAGTAACTCGCCTCGGGCAAGTGGTGAGATCCCAGCCCAAGACGATTATAAAAACATTGGTCCAAGCCATAAACTGAACCAGTGATAAGGATATCTATTATTCTACAGTTTTTCATGGTCCCGTTGACAATGTTATACTCTCTCGGTCTCTCTTGCTTAGCAAAAAAAGGAATTTACTCACTCTTGGTCTTATGAGTTAGAGAAACAAAGAGTGGGTCACCTGTAAAATCATGGCAGTGCGAAGTAGCCCAAGCAAAAACTTGGTTGTGGTCACACCTTTTTGCATGGGCAAGAGGCTCTCTATCTCTTCAAGAAGAACTCTTTGGTCGCCTTCTGAAGGAGCTGAAACCGACGAGCCAGGCATAACCCGAGAATTACTTTCAGGGGCTCCCGAATGCCTATTCAATCCTGGTAAATACCATTTAGCATAGAAAGCAAGAGAACCAGCTATGTTCTCTGGTTTCATCCCTTTGGATTCCATAGCCAAGATAAGCCTCTTATAAAGAGGCAAACTCAAAAAGGATACATCTTCATACCACCAATCTGAGCCCAAACTTTTGGATTTTGATCCTGCTCCTATACCATTCCACAAAAGGCTACCTCCTGGGCTCTGCAATGAGCTACTACCAACCATAGGCCAATTGAACAAGTTGGGGTCACTACAAGCTTTGGTGGCCAAAGAGTTCATGCATCTGATAACAATTTGGAGTTCTTCAGCATGAGGAAGAATATCTTCACATGTCTCGAGAGCCTTAATCGAGTCTTTCCAACTCTTGAGGACTTCATTGAGGAAACCTTCTGTTTGCACAATAAGGTTTCCCTCGCCATATTCCTCAGTCATTTGAAGATACTCAGCAGCTGAGCGTAAATAGACTACATTATGGGCTGTGAGTTCTAGTTTGATGCCATAGCAAAATTTGGCAGCGAGTTCGAAGGCTTTTGCGCCACCAGGGATGTCATCGAGGTGGAGAACGCAGCATGTCCCTTCCCCTTCAGTAGACTCTGAAATGAGTTTGTCTAGCACAGCGCTCCTAGAAAGCAATGGAAACTGCAAAAGCAAAGAAAGCAATCGTCAGAGGTTGAACACCTTGTTTAGACATTGTTATTGAAAAAGGAGCAAGTTCAAACTTTCAAATGGCCTGCAACGAACAATAGCACAGCTACCATCCATCTGTGTGTGTGTGTGTGTGCATGTAAATAATTGACATTTAGACAAAAGTAAACCAGATTTGCAGTTGTAAATTGCATGCACCCCAACAGTAAGGACTTCAAAACTTCAAAGTTGTACGCACCTTGTGAAGATGAAATGACATTTCTCCAACTTCAACAATAATATCGCTAGGAAGCCCGGTTGTGCAATACCTGCAGACCATGCATCAGTTAGCGCAAATGAAACAAATCGCAAGGATGAGAAAACTCTGCCAATTGGGGTTAACATTACAAAGATCATAAAGTCCCTAGTAATTTAGAAATGAAAATCCTAGTATACAATATTAGGTATTCATGAGGCAATAGAAGGTTCTTTCCCCCAAATAACTATCATGTCTTTAGGAATCAATCATAAAACAACAAGAACTGTGTTCACAAAGTTTTGTCACATTGACGAAGATTTGTAGGATCATATTAACTAGAGGAATCCTCATCAATTGGTCAAATAACTATCATGTCTTTAGGAATCAATCATAAAACAACAAGAACTGTGTTCACAAAGTTTTGTCACATTGACGAAGATTTGTAGGATCATATTAACTAGAGGAATCCTCATCAATTGGTTGAATTATTTGCTTTTTAGATTATTGCCCCACAATTGATAGCTCTGTTAGGATCAAGAACCACTCGAACTTGAGCCAGACAAGTTTGCAGAGATACAGCAGAGGACTAGAATTAGTTTTAGCCAGTGTTCCAGAACTTGGGCGGGTCGACTCGGACTTGGCTGAGTTACACCTTGGCAGGCACGGCAGCCTGCCAAGGTGAGTTATATTGACAAACTTGGCCTTATAAAAGTTCTTAAAATATTTAAAATTTTGTTTCTAAGTCAATAATAAATGATGAATAAACATGTTTCTATGATTATTATGGCTTTTGTGATGATTTGTGAGTTTTCCTTATTATATGCTCTATTTTTCTATTTTCCCTTCTTTTGATTTTTTCTAAATTGTTTCAAGCTATAAATTAAAATTTTCCACGATCCATCTTCATATACTTTTGCCTGTCTTTTGTAGACTTCTTTTTTCTTTTTTTCTTTTTTTCTTATTTTTTTTTTTTTTTCTGAATTTCAATTATTTTTAACTTTTTTTTTGGGGCAATTTTCAGAGCCTTTCAGGATCCTCCGTGGCTCAGGCGAGTCCAGGCATCAGCCATCAAGCTTAAATTATGCCTATGGTTATTCCTTCTCCATTAATGGGTGTGTTCCATACACATTAAGAGCATTGCCAAGGAATGAGGCTCCGATTTCCCTTAGATTCAACAGATTAATCCTTAAATAGTTCAGGGCAATAAAAAAAGTAACAAAATCAAAATGGATACCGTCAAGAGTGAAGTAGTTACTACTAATTTAGTATTAATTATTATTAATTAAGTATGATTCCAAATATTCCATGGAATAAACCTACATTTTCTGATGGCTATAAGAAAAACAAAAGCCTTAAAAAGAAAAAGCACAATATATGAATCTAGACCTGATAAATCTCTAAGTATACATTTCATAAAAAACCCAAGTGAGATTAACTGATTCTTCAACAACTCAAATGGGATTACATGAAAATGGGATTGAAAAAGTATAATATATAAACTAGGTTATTGAATTAGTAGTTGTTTTTATTAATTAAGTATTATTTGAGGCATTCAATATAATTAAAAACCCACATTTCCTGATTGCTAAAAGACAAATCAAAACCTAAAAAAAAAACACAATGAAGCCTATGAACATTGGCCTGATAAATCACTAAATGTACATTTCATGGAAAACCCAAATTAGATCAATTGATTCTTCAACAACCCAAATGGGATCAAATGAAAATGGGATTGAAAGAGTATAACATATATACGAAGTTTTTATTAATTAAGTATTATTATTGGCATTCAATAAAATGAAAAACCCATATTCTCTGATTGCTATAAAATCTTAATAAAAAAAAGAGTGACATATGTGGTCACTAAAAACTTAAGAATTATATTTCATGAAAAAACCAACTGAGGTTCACTGATTCTTCAACAACCCAAATGAGATCACATATTTTTGCAATAAGTTCATAAGCAAAATAAGAGAGAGAGAGAGAGAGAGAGGGGTACCAGGCCTGGCCTTGCCGTTGGAAGGCATCGGATTTGGAGCCCAGCTTCAAAGAGGCCATGAGAGGAGGAGAAACAGTGAAAGACTAGGCCTTTGATTTCATTTCAATTGAAGAAAAATAAAAAGTTTCAGGAAAATGAGGGAAAAACTACAAAAAGAAAACACAAGAATGGAAATAGGAGAGTGGTAAAAACCCGAGTTTTTTTTTTTTTTTTGTGAAGAAGGACTTGGTTAATTGGTGGGTGACACGAGGTCCTAAAAAGCCTGACAAGATCCTTCATTATCGAGGTGTGCGCTGACCAGGCGAGCATGCATGCTTTTCCCATGCTCTCTCTCTCATTTTGTGCTACCGCAGTAGCGTATTGTGTGTCTGGTCCCACGGCCCAATGGGAATGGAAAACGGGTTGGGCGGACCCCTAGGCATTGATATCTGCTCCACCATGTCTGAGTGTGGACCCCCGTAATGGACTCGAAGTGGGTCGGGCTTGGGTCTAACGACCAGACCTGACTCAGGTCAAATCCAATTTCAACTTGGACCCTATTAGGTCAGGTCGGGGTTGACCTAACCTAACCCGACCCGCTATCCAGGTCGATCTAAACCAAATCCAACCCGATCCATTCCCAACCGTACTTCCAAACTCTCTAATCTTTTTTATAAAAAAAAATAATTGTTTCTCTACAAAGAGAACATTTATCTTTTATACATGGAGGTGACAATCACTCTGTGTCCTTTAAATTCGAAAATAGATAGCTGTAAGAGTGTCATTTAATAGACACAAAGTTTTAAAAAAAATAAAAAAGCTCTTTCAAAAAAAATAAAAGATCTCACTTTTGTGACTCACCCCAAGACGTCCAATTCGACATCTAATGAGTGAAAATGATTGTGTTCTCCGTGTATAAAAGATAGATAGTCTTTTTGTAGATAATCTCAAAAGATAATTGATTGGGATATAAAAGTGCTCGAAATGAAGAAGATTTACGTTCAAGAGATGAATTATTTCGTACTATATCTATTTATTTATTTATTAATTTCAACGCACCCATCAAAATAAACGTGATCACGAGACAAAATAGTTGAAAATGGGTAAAATGTTAAATAGTTGTATGTTTTGATAAATTTCTCCAAAACCAATGATTCTATCCTTAGTTTCGAAGAATCGTAATTGACCTCCCATTTAGAAAGGTACGATTCTCATTCCCATATACCCATTCGAATAATTCCCTGGCTGGACAAAGCTACAGTTAATAAACAGATAGAAATTTATCAAATTGCTCATAAGATACAATTTAACACTTTTATCTTTTAAGTTAATTTCAAAATACTTTTAAACAAACACATGACCTTGAGTTGGAATAGTTGCGCAAAATGTCAAATCATTTGTCTCCTATGGGTATCTTGACAAATTTATTTAAAATAAATAAAAAGAAAAAATTTATATAAGGTTGACCTGCTGAAATGTAGAATTAAGGTGAATCTCTACAATCCTTGAAAATGTTGTTTTGATGTTGGAAAAACATGTAATCAATAATCTCAATATCGAGATGCGTAAATATGAAAATAAAAAGAGATTTCAAGTATTAAAAATAATATATTTTACAACACATTATCTGAACCGTCAATTTTCAAGATTTTCATGTGCTTGATATGAATATCGGCTTGATATGAACTATTTTTTGAGTTTAAAATTTTATAATCAAAAATAGAAATAGATTCTCATACCATCCTAAGAATTTTTGAGATCTAAATTACATATCATGACAAATTTTGGAGGTGCACCTTAACTTGATTGTTCAAAGTCGTAACCTTATGCAAAGTTGCAAACCACACACTAAATAAGGTAAGTGGAAATTTAGGAGAGTCGAGTAATTTTATTTTAGATAAAAATTATTGTAGCCTCTCTCATCTGGTTTAGTTGATTCCGATCTGGATAATTTTTGGGGAAAGCTTTTTGTCCGACCCCAACTACATATAAATTATATGTGACTCCAATTCTCAGCCATTTAATCATATCAATGTCTAGGGTTGCTCATATCACAATATCACGCCAAACGATTGTTTGATTTTTAATCTTTTTTTATAAAATCTTTTTGGCTGAAATTTGGGGCATCCCATCCTTTTCCTTGGAATGCACCTAGCAACATTTAAAAATATATTTCTTATAAAAATAAATGATTAAAATGTCCCTAAAAATTTCATGGTTATTCTTGTGACATGAAATATTTTTTATTATTTATCATGTGCACTCCTATCAGATGCATGTATTTCCCAAATTTCATAGTATAATATTTTATATAATAAATATTAAAAAAACACTTCGAGCTATTGGATAACGATCGGACGATCAAAAGCCATCTTGTGACATTGTGAATCAAGTCATCTCAACCATCTACCCAATCTGATGGCTAAGATCATGGATATGTGGGTAGGGTTACATAGAAAGTTTTTCCTATTTTTTAGTACTACTCCATAAGAAAATCGATCCCAAAATTTCGAGTAAAGAACAGTACCGGGCCATGGTCTCTTCCTAGTACATTTTGGTTCCGCGGGACCATGAGAGAACAACCATCACTGTGTCTTTTTTTTTATGTCTTGCTAGCAAATGTCACGTGGTTTGCTAGTAGTCTAGATAAAGTGAATGTACTTTTAAAATAAAAACTTGTACGGTTTGCAAACTTTAACAAGAACAGCTAGTAGCACGTGACTTCAAGATACTCCCCACAACAAATATTTTTAAGGTGCGGTTGCAACCCTAAACAATTAAAAAGGTGTACCTCCTATCTTTGTTTAGATTCATTTTTTATGTCGAAAATTCTTAGGTTGGTATGGAAAACTATTTATCATTAATAATGCATCTTGTAACAAATTATATGGACGGTCTATTTTTTAGATTTTCAAATATTTATAGAACTACTTAATACGTACCCTTTTAAAATTTTCAAACAAGTTATATGGACGGTCTATTTTTTAAATTTTCAAATATTTATAGATCTACTTAATACGTACCTTTTTAAAATTTCCAAACAAATTTTAGAGGTAAGTATTTTTCTACTACATAAAGAAGGCGCCTTATACAAAACTCACCCATTTTACATTATTTAAATAAAAAATCGATAGCCAAAACATTTCAAGCTACTAAAGGAACATACTATCTATTTACTCACTTTGCTAAAACCCAATCTATGAGTGTACGTCAAATTTTAGGAATATAACCTCTTCCACCCATGTGCTAAACACAATAAAAAAATTTTCCAATTCACATTATCTGTGGGCTTGAAAAAATAAGGCCTCAAGATTTACTAGAAATTGTCAAATTTTTGAATTTTGAGATCATAAGGTTATAACAATTAAAATTCAATGTTTTTTATTTTGAACATAACCATCTAGTGATTTTCATATAGTTCCCGTGTAATTTCGGATTAAAAAAATCTTCCCAAGTAGGTTTTTTTCTTAAGAGATAATATGCTCTCGTGGGAGCATAGTATGCACATTAAAATCAATATTTAATTTTAATTTTCTTTATTTTTCAAGTCTGTCATATATTTTTATAATTGTTTAATTTTGTCAAAATTTTATTATTTTTATTTATTCTATTTCAACTCTAATGTTTTTGCATACGTTTTAACTTTGGTATTAGGAGGTCGCAATCATATTTAATCATGAAAAACCAACCAAGAGCTTTGAGTGTTCAAAATATTTTCATTTGAATTTAGAGTTAGGTCAATAGAATACCCTCAATAACTTGATTTCAAATCTAACAGCAAAAGATGATGGTGATCTCCTTTTACCAAATAGTAAAAATATTGTATACAATGAGATCATTTATCTTTGGTATTAGGAGGTCACAATTACTTACAACTATCCAATATGAAATTTGATAGCTTGAATATATCATAATGTTCGAAAAAATTTCTTTTGAACATTGAGCTTGGTCAATGGAATATATATAGCCACCCAACTTCACATCTAATGGTCAAGATTAATTGTGACTACCTTGTACCAAAGATAAATGGTCTCATTGTATAAAGTAAATGGTCTTATTATGTTCATTTCATTTTGTTAATATAACAACTAGTTTTGTTAATGCATGCATCTAATTTTTTTATTGCTAGAATTCGTTTTTTAAGCAATGTAAGATTGTTTTTTCTTTTTTTTTTTTCTTTTTTTTCATATTTTTTAATTTGGTTTATTTTCTCAATGGCCACCAAGCTGGAAATTATATTTTACTTCACAAGCGACCAACTTATATACTTCTATATAGAATACAAGGTTCTCAAACTGACCATCCAACGATTAAGTACTTATCAACAGACAGTAGAGACACTTGGATATTTTCCCAATATGCTTCTTTGAACTTGTTTTTGTAGGTGGGCGGATTCAAATATTAGATGTTAGAACTCATCTTCCACTTATAAAAACATAATTGAGCAGATTTCAAGCTTGATATTGAAATTTGCTCATTGAGAATTTTTCTAAAGTGAGACATGTTTAGACTTCAGACACTAGATGTTTAAACCCGTTTTCAACTAAAAAAGCCGGTAGTTCAAACCCCGATGTTGAAAATGATTGTGACCTCCATGTATAAAAGATAAATAATCTATTTATAGAGAATCCCTTATTTTATTTAAGTTCACCCAAAAGATGTACACCCCATAAAACTTTTAGCCCCAATCTCATTGATTAAATCTTTAGCTATTAGTATTTCTCTCTCTCTCTCTCTCTCTCTCTCCAAACACAATATACACCATTGTGTTGCAAACTAACAGTGATATTAACTTTAGTTAGGACATTAGTTGTCCAATTTTGATTTGATAGTTGAGAGTATTTTATCTTTAAATTTTATTTTTTCCACATATTATATTTAGCAGTAGAGTATGTATTAATAGCTCTAGATTGAACCTACAAAAGATAAGCAAAACATATTTCAAATAAAATAAAATTACCAAAATACCCTTACAAAATGTTATTTTAGCTTTTGTAATTAGAATTTATTTTTATTTTGGAAAAAATGATATTATAAAGTGAGGTATACTAAGAATTTTCTTCTTAGTGAAACTTGTTGGAAAAGAGTAGTTTTATTGTCTTTGACCACATCAAAAGTAGATAGTGATGGGCCTGCAATAATACTGACTAGCGCATACCGCACTTGGGTCATGAGAAGGATAATATGATTCAACAAGTGTATACTTTTATTATTCATTTAAAAAGGATGAATGTAACTTTCCACAACAACCAACTTCTTCCTTCTGTGAGAAAAATTGGAGTACATTTTTTTTTTATTCATTTAGTGAAGTGCAATCATTTTCAATCATGTTAAGAAATTTTTTTGTATTTTTTTTTTGCAGTAATTCAATGTTGCTAATAAGGAGACAAGGTGACTATAATTATGGAGTTCGTATTTTTTACATTCGTATCCATATCGCAAGTAGACATTCATATCTATCTCCATGTAACATAGCTCAGTGCCCTTGAATTTACATTCTCGCTTCCGAATATAATTCTTTCATAAGATTGGGATGATGTGCTATGGACTAGAATAAAATAATCAATATTCTTCTAGGTATATATATGGTGGTCCCATATGATGAAGTTGTACATTTGGTCTTGCAAGTCAAACACCTAGTGAGAGGGGTCGTTATGTAAAATAATGTTTTAATTATATTCAATTCAATTTATGAGGAATTTAATAATGATGATGACGATGATGATAGCGATAATGATGATGACGATGATGATAACGATAATGATGATAATAACAACAACAATAGCAATAAGGCCGCCCGGGGAAGTGGGGAGAATATTCAAGATATTAACTCTGGTTTTGATTATCCATGAAATGGATGGCAGAGTTAATCTGAGAGGGAATTTATCGAGAGCACTTTTTAATCTCCAAATCATTTTTAAAAAAAAAATTATAAAAATATTCAGTGAATTAAAGATGATTTGAGATGTTTGGGGTCCACAATCCCCTGACATGGTGTTTTGGCCATGGAATCAAATGTAAAAATTGGTTAAAAATTGGTCCCACGGCACTAAAATATTTTACATTTTTAAAATTACTTAAGATCTATATTATTATGGAGAAATATACAAAAAGAATTTTTACTTTTAGTACAAAGAGGTTACAATCATTCTTGTCTATCTGATTTTAAATCAGGTAGTTGTAAGTGTGTCATTGACCAAGCTCAAAGTTTGTTTTAAAAAAAAAAAATTGACATGACTCAAGCCATCTAATTTACATCTAATCATAAAGTGTGATTATGACGTCTTTATACCCACCGTAAATAGTCTCATAACATACAATCCGTTTGTTATTTACTAGTTGTATTATCCCTTCATTCAAAAGCAAATGGAGCCCCTTAAGTGTTAATGTTGTGGTAGGTCGAGAATTTATTGTTTTTTTTCCCCTTTTGTGGCATCAATTGAATGGAGTTTTTGTTTTTTATTTTTATTTTTTCATAACAACATGTTGGACTGGCTGAAAACAAATACCAATATATCATAGGATCTGCTCTATTTGAACCGTAAAATATATTTCACAATTTTGATATTTTGTATTTTAATATACTTAGAGAACTCTTAACAAATTTGGGTCCAAGATAATCCACTATATAAAAAAAAGAAAAATTTCGTATAAAACCTTAATTTCGAGTATTATTTCATGGTAGATCCTCTTTCTGTTTTTCTTTCAAGTGGCATAAAAAAACCCCTGAAGATTTCACCATACCCCTTCATCTCTTATCTCCCTCTTTTATTGCCTTTTGATTATAAAAATTAGCTTCATTAAATCTTTTTATACTATTTCAACCCAAAAACTTTTTTAATGGGTGGAAAGAGAAAGAGAGGGTTAAAAACGTTTTTGGGATGAAACGATATAAAAATATATGTTGGGGCTAATTTTTATTGTCAAAAATCAATAAAAGATGAAAATATAAAATGAGGGGGTACAATGAAATCCTTAGGGATTTTTTTATACCGCTTGAAAAAAAGACAGAAAGATGATCTACCATGAAATAATATGAGGAATTAAGATTCTATATGAAATTTTCCCTAAAAAAATATGTGACCAACTATTGCAGCCATGTTGTCTTTATTTCATCCTATCTTATCTAAAGCACCAACTCATTTTACTTTAATTCTCTTTCTCCAAGATTTTTAGGTGAAATTCAATTAGAATTGGTATCATGCCTTCATAGCTATTATCTAAAATGTGTGGGATTTGGGAAAAAAGCTGGGGTCGTGGTGGGAGCACCGCACATCCTAATCATCGCGTTGTGGTTTTCATTTCTATTGATACCACTCCATTAACACTTTCAACAAACTAACTCCTAAACTATTTAAAAAAGAAGATAGGGGCTGTTTCCCACTAAATTACCCAAAAACAAAAAATTGGGGGATTTAAATGGATTTTATCTTTTTCTATAACATAGGTGTATCAACCTATGTTACCTATACACGATAACACGTATGTGCCGAAAGTGTTTCGTACTTTCAATCTAAAAGCCCATCAAATTTTTATTATGTAATGAAGTAATAAATTTTTTAATATATATAATTAGTACATAATTATTTTACTTTGTTGAGGTCTTTAAATTCGAATCTCATGAACTTTGTCTAAAGACTCTTAACAAAGCCTGTATGGCAACATAAACCAACTTAGAAGTTTAGGATGTACATTATCTCTCAATTAGTAAAGAAACTTACCCTAAGAGCATAAATTACCAAAAAATATGGACTATAATATTCATGAAATTGGGAACTTCATGTATCAAAAGGCATATAATTAAAGGCTAGAATTGCAACTGGATTAAGGTCATGGTGGTAGCACCCTAGTCACAACATTGTGGTTTTCATTCTCAGCACTAACTCCATCCCACTAATACCTTAAAAAAGATAAATCCTAATCTACTTGAAAAAACAGGTAGGGCCTGTCTTCTTCACTGAATTACCTAAAAAAAAAAACACTGGACTATGTAAAGGGGAGCATGACTTTACATACATATGGATTTTGTATAATAGACCATTCTAATGTAATTTGTGATGTTAGGAAAACCCTACTCCTAAAATGAAATATCCTTATTTGTGTTGTTCATAATTTAGGATGGGGTATTTCTGGTCATTTTGACCTGCTCTAGAAAGTAGGAGGGAAATTACTGGTAAGAGAATCTCATTTGTAATTCGAATTTCATTTGTAGAGATTATAAAAACTGCCTTTATGCTCCTCAAATAAAACTAAGAATAATGCAAATTATGGCTATTTATGATCAAAATTGTAGGGTATGGTTTTCCAACCCACACACATATATGCTAGGTTTAGCCAAGCTAGGGTTGGCGCAAAACCATAAAGGTAGGCCCAGGGCCTGGCCGTTCCCAAGCCCATAAATTTACGTTGGGGCCCAACCTGGGTCCCACCCAACCCAAAAAGTGGGGCCAGGCCCCTATATAAACATAAAAAGATTTTATGTATTATATGGAATATGTACGCTTCAAAGTTTTTTGGGTCGGGCTAGCACTTGCTTTGGCAGGTTCCTAAAATATTTCAGGTCTCCCAGGCCACCCACCCTAATGTGTGGCCTGAACCTGGATAGAAGCCAAGCCCAACCCGAAAGCCCACGGGCCAGGCCGGTGAATAGCCCTGCTCTACCGGCTTGGGAGACTAGCATAATTATTTTAATATTTTTGTTTGGCGATGGGTGAGTAAGGAGACCTAAGTGCGCTTTAAAAATAAAAATTTCGTAACAACTAAAATGTTGCTATGACACACAAAGGCAAACATTTTTGCTCCTATACATTTTTTTTGCTGTGTCAACATTCGGATCGGTGGGGTACATACAAATCCGTATTGGATCACTAGATCGACAATCCATATTGGGTTTAAATTGGTCTAATTTGGTGATCTAAATAATAATAATAATAAATAAAAATCAATATGGTTGTTTATATGGTAAGGGTTTAGAGACGACCTAAAAAAACATTGTATAAACTTAAAAAAATAAATAAATAACTAAATAAATAAAAACAAATAAAAACTATGTAGGTGCTTTAAGGGAGAATCGGGATTGGACCAATACCATCCCGAAATCAGTTCGATACATATCGATTCCTATCTAAATCAACGATCAGAATAAAAAATTATTGGGTTTTAAAACATTGCTTTTTTGGGAATACCAAGTGCAGTGCTAAGCAGCAGAGGTCGGTGAAACAAGTTGAAGTAAGGCAGGCACCAATCCCTTAAGAGGGGAGGCATGTCATGTGGATCCCATCAAGTGGGACAACACCCATCAACATCCCCATTACTGGAAACGGTACTAGGAGAACATCCCATATGATCCATCAATTACATAGGTCAACGGCTTAGATTTCCACCATCAAAGCTTTTTCTCCATATGAAAGTGAAAGTCTACTCCCCCCTCCTCTCTCTCTCTCTACTTCACAGTTGTAAAACAATGAAAACCCTTTCTCACATTGTCAAGTTTCACAGTTGTAAAACAATGAAAACCCCGTCTCAAATTGTCGAGTTTTACAGTTGTAAAACGACGAAAACCCCTTCTCAAATTGTCAAGTTTCACAGTTGTAAAACAATGAAAACCCCTTCTCAAATTGTCAAGTTTTGGGCAGTTTTCGCTTAGACGGCGGGTCAAACCGGAACGGGGAATGGGATGATTCGGTTTTGGCCCGTTTAGATGGTCTTGGGGTATTTAAAAAGGGAAAAGTTTATATAGAGCTTTGGTTCTATACAATCAAATTAAAACCTACCTCAAAAATTTTACTAAAAGAGGTTTTTTCATGCCCAAATATTCTCAAATTGATTATCACTGTTGAAGATTTGAATACCCAAAATCTCAATTTAACTGATTACCAAATATCACACACTCAATACCAAGTATGTAAAATCGATGATCCAATAATAAGCTCAAGGATCGTATGCAACAATTTAAGATAATAAATTAAAGATGAAAAACATAATCATGAGAAAAAATTAGAGAGACAAACCACAACACCAATTTAACGTGGTTCACTCTGTCGGACTACGTCCACGGGCAAGCCAGCAAGTATTCCACTATCAAAAGAGAAATTTACAAAGAGATACAGTGTTACCTTAAAAGGAGAAAATTAATGAAAAAAAATCACCAAAAATACCTTCCTTGTGATCCTCCAAAAGAACACGATTGACCCCACTTCACTTCGGATAACCTAAGAACATGAGCAAAACACGCTCATACTATTTCTAGGAAAAGTAGAACAAGAAAATTCTTCACCTCCTTACTTTTCTCAACATAACCCAAGAAGCCCTAGCCCTTTTTCTAGAGAGAGAGAGGAGTTCAAGAACAAGAAGAATCAGGTATATTAAAAACCCTTTTGTTTTTTGCATTTATACAAGCCACTTAATTACAGTGATCAAAAACTCCCCAAATAAATGATAAACGACAAAAACATCTATCATGTGATTTTTCTATCACCATTAAACAATCTCGACATAAAGATGCATGGACTTGAGAAAAAATGGATTTTAAGATTTGGAAATAGTGCATGTTGTAACGCATTTTTGGACCGTCAATTTTAAGTTATTCAAGTTTTCATATATCTACTTCATCTACATTATTTTTGAAACTTTAAATTTTATAATTAAAGATGAAAATACATTTTAAGGCTAGTCAAAGATTTTCCAGTATTTAAACCACATTTCTCGACACTATTTGAAGGTGGACTCTAATTTGATTATTT
>NW_006498952.1:993845-1004496 GCF_000471905.2 Amborella trichopoda
ATTATATATATATATATATATATATATATATATATATATATATATACATATAAATCCCCAAAAAAAAAAAGGGATTTGTTTGTAATGTGTTTTTGAATATTTTTTATCATTTTGGCAAAGATTGGAAAGTATTTTGGTCATGAGTACTTATTTTTGCATTTTCTCGTCATTTTTAAAAACTTCGGAAATACTCTTGGGCACTAATCGATGTTTTAAAATTCATTTTTTTCACTATTTTTCAACTTTGGATGTGCTTTGTTTAATGGAAAGTTGTGTCATGTGGGCTAGACTGCATGACTACATATGCAATCAAAAAAGTGAAAAGCACTCATCTTAAAGATGGATGCAAGTAGGCGTTCCATCTAAAAACAATGGAAACTAACAGTCCAAATGTTATCTTATTAGAATTATTATTTATAGTTTTTAATATTTACTTATTTTTTTATATTCATGATATTCATGTTATAAATTGCATGTCCTTAAAAATTAAGTCAAAAAATCCATCTCAAAAATAGATTTATTAATAAGTCCGCATTTCTACATATGTGGGCTTGGTCGAATAGAAACCGGGTCCTTATTTAATTATGCTTTATATATACTTTACATTATTTTTTGGATATCTTTTATATTTTTTAATACTTTATGGCCCGGCTGAGACCTGCACACTTAAGCTGAGTGAACCGACCGATTTACCGGTTACTCAAACCCAGCCCTTGGCCCGTTTCCGAGTCCAGTTCGATTTATCGAACGTTGGTTTTGAGGAAACCACAACAAGACTCTCTCTATCTCTCTCTTGGACCCACCTCTAACAATGCAGCAGAATTTTATGCTTTGGATTAGGGCATCTCTCTAGCACAGGAGTTGGACTGTCACCCACTCATCATTGAAAGTGACTATCAATTGTTAGTGGAATCTCTCACCCACCTTAGCTCGGCCCCTCGGAGGCTGCGCACGCTGTTATCCAATTGCAAAACAAATCTCTTCTCCTTCACTGATCACCATTGGAAGATATCACACATGTTTTGGGAGGCGAACGTGGCTGATGACTGCATGGCAAAGAGTGTGGCATCTATGGCTCAAGCCAAGGTATGGCGGGCCCATCCCCCCGATTTTTAAATTCTTTTCATTTTGCAGGACCTTGCCAACGTCCCCCTCAAAATGTAGTGCTTGCAATTGTAACCATCCACATGTAATATTTATTAATACTATTAATAATGTAGTGCTTGTATCTGTAACCGTCCACATGTAACCTTCATTAACACTATTAATAAAAAAACGTATAGGGGCTTGTCATATTCACTGATTTACCAAAAAACAAAAACAAAAAAACTTGCTATATTGAATAAGGAAACTTATCAAGGATGTTAAAAGTCTTGAAGAACCTACCTCAAATCTCTCTCTATCACACATGCACACAGACACAGCTGTAGTGTAATGAATCTTAAGAAAAATGTCAGTCTTAAAGAATATTAAAGTCTCTCTCTCTATGGCATGTGAACCACCTCGAAATTCCTCCCATGGTGCTGCTACCGTGCATATAGATACCATTCTCATATTTTGACTATGAACCTTCAAATTAATTTATTCATGGCAACTTGTGGAGGAATATGTGTACAAGCTTGTGCTCTCTCTCTCTCTCTCTCTTTCTCTCTCAACGTTTGGCAATAGATAACAATAAAAAACCTAATTGACTTTTTATAACTCTCTCTAAGTTTGGCAATACAAAATAAAAAAAAGAGCTAACTTTTGTTCTAATATTTATAGTTAGAGGTGATTGACCCTGTTGGAAAGGTCAAATGTTTGGCTTCCAAAAAGTTCCACCCACTTTGATTCAAAGAAAACTTTAGAAACTTTTTCCAAAGAATTCCATTTAATTTTGCAATCAAACTTCGCCCTTTATATGAATCATTTAAATTTTCCATTGAAATGGGCCCCTTCTCACTAAACTGCTAAAATTGAGTTAAAAGAAAGTTGAAAAAAACAGAAGAGAAAAATTAGGACTTAACTAATAGAGTATTGGAAAAATATTATAAACTAATATACCATCTCAAAAATGGTCAATGATGTGATTGAATTTAACGATTTTACCACCGAAGTTGTTACTTTCTTAAATGCTGTCATGCAGGTACCTTCTCATTATTTTTTATTTTTTTCTAACAATAACCACATTGCCCTTATTATGGGTTTGTAACTTTGTATTCTTGAGAAGTACGGAGTGAGACATTTTAGTAAGGAAATTTGTTTCATGCGGCCTGGACCGCACGACCATATATACGGTCTAAAAAGTGTAAAGCATCTATCTTAAAGATGGATGCAAGTTGGTGTTTCATTTAAAAATAATGGAAATTAACTGTCCAAATGTTTTTTTACTAGAATTATTGTTTCTAGTGTTTTAAATTTATTTATTTTTTCATATTCATGATCTCCATATTAGGGATTACATGTCCTTAAAAATTGAGTCCAAAAATCCATATAAAAAATAGATTTATTAGTAGGCCCACGTTTCTACATATGCAGGTTTGGCCGCATAGAAATCGGGCCCTTTTAGTAATTTGATCCATGTAAGTCATTTTGAATCCAATAACCTAAATACCCCTACTTGTTCAATGTTTCAAACGCAGAATATGTTTTCCATTAAAAAATCTTGTTCTAGGCTCACGGAATAAGTAAAAACATTGGTAAATACACCCCTTAAGTCACCCAACTTAAAAGATGTAAATAAGCTTGTTTTCATTGGGTTTCAAATGTGAAATCAATTCTTTTAATAAAAATATGTTCTAGGTTTGGAGCCCATGACAACAAGAGAATTTAGGTTATTTGGATTGATTATCAGCCCTTACTTATTTAAGGTTCCATCCTAAAATATACGTACTTGGGCATTTTTTAACAATAAAGCTAAGGAGGCACCTAAGTGAAATCAGTTTTAAAAAATAACCTCTTATTTGTAAATTTGATATATCTAACCACTTCATTTACTTTTTGAAGTGGTTTCGCTATTTTATTAATATTTTTCCCAAAAATATCTATAGATAATAATAATAATAATAATAATAATAATAATAATAATAATAATAAAACATCAAAAATCAAAAGGACCCAATCGAGAAGGACTAGTGCTAGAGGACATGGACCCAAATAAAATAAGGTTTGACCTCTTACATTTCTTAGAATTGCCATAAATTGCATTCATGCCGAACACTAGTATTGCCATTCTATATATTTGGCGCTTGACTTTGACACCTATAAATATTAAAATTTTAAGGAGATAAAGATTCTATAATAACAACGAAACCAAGGACCTCTTTATAGGATTCTTAATTGACGATTCCTCATGATGTGTTTCCTTCCACACGTGTTGAGTCACGTGTAAAGGGCCTTCAAAAGTTGACTCTTCCATCACCTCATCCATCACTAGTATGAAGTTTTTTGGTTAAGTCTGGTGGGGTGGCCCCTATCCGTACTAGAGGTTTAGATAAATGGACTTCAGATAGATGAACTGAAATTCTCTTTAATTATTATTCTTTTTTTAACTTATTTTTCTAAAAAATATTAAATATAAAATAAAAAAGTATACAAAAATATCATTCTATCTCTTTTATACAAAAAAATCACCATCGCCTTTACCTTTTAAATTTCAAAATGGATAATTATAAAGATATCATTGAATCAATACAAAGTTCTAAAAAACATCACTTTATCTAACATAAAAGTTATAGGGATAAAAGACATCTATAAATGAAAGCATAGTTGGAATAATCAAGTGGCTCCCACCCAGTGTGACTAGCTCTAAGCATTTTATAAGTCTCCATAAACATGATTTATGTCTCGAAAGACATCCAATTGTTTCTGTTTGATCAGATAGCTGGGCGTGAGTCGACAAACACAACCAATACCCACTTGTGATAATGTTCTCAGCTCACTCTAAACCACCCAATCAAAATCATACACTAGGGTCTTCAAAACATATATAAATCAAAGACACTGAAAATTCTCTTCTTGCAGAAGCCATATTGTACGAATAGGTTTAATACTAGTTTCTCCTGGCCATGAACTATGAATTAAGCTTAGCATTGCGACTTATCAAAGGCTTCCAATACTATCAGGGGTTAATGAACTATGGATAGAAGAGGTCATATATTTTATGTATGAATCCTTCACATACAATGCACTAATATAGTGCTCATAATGTAATAAGGTATCAAATAGAACAAAAATGAAAATCACTTGCTTCCTTATGAAAAAGTTTATTTTTGTATTATAAGCAACCTTTTTTATTCCTTAATGTACATAGTGGTCCTCGATGGCTCATAAATCACTCTATTTTCTATCGCAAGCCATCTTTTCCGTTTTGCGAATAATATGTTCCTGCTCAACAAAGGGAAACGACCCCTCTTGTATGATATCGTTTTGTGAAAGAGACTTAGAAAGATTGCATATAACTCATATTAAGTGTGATTTGTTGATTCACAAAAGCCAAATGACTATATGCTCTTGCAGGAGCATATTATCCATTTGGTCCCTAAGTAAAATCATATCTAGAAGTATTTCGAGGACCCCAAATTTTTGGGACATAATCTCCTCGACCTAGAGACTAACCTCAATATACATAAACAAATAAAATAATAAAAATACAAATATACACACTCCACATGTGCACGAAACAAAAGTGGATTTCAAATTTGGAATATTTGATCATTGTATCTAGGAATTCAAGATCCAATTTTTTTCGAAATACTCGTCTAGTAATCTGAAGAATCCCAAATCTCTAATCTCAAGAAATTCTTCCTAGGTACTTCTTTTCAAGGGTGTAAATTATACAGTGTGCTCCAGCAAGACCATGCTATAGGTGGTCATCACAAAATATCATCCCTATGTATTTCCTCTTTTTATTTTTCTGTGTTGATCGAATAAGAGAGATTACGGATACTTCTTTCCTTATTAGGAGAAAATCTCTTCTATTTTACCTTTAAAAGTGACCAATTAAAAACTCAAAAAGTGTAACAATAAGTCGTGACAAATCCCTAAAGTTATGAGGAGTAATTCTTACTATTTGTGATTTTATTGGACGTGAAAGCAACCCAAGATTGCTGCGTCCTTTAAACAATGGTTAAGGTCACTCTGAACCATCTGGACCTCTGGATCATAGTGTTGAAGAACTCAAAATCTCCCTTTTTTCTTTTTTTTTTTTTAAAAAAATAGTCATCTGGTAATTCTTAAATGGATCCCAAAATTTCAAATGCAAAATGCCATCCCAAGGAACTCTTTTCCCCCAAGGGAGTAAGTTTACAGTATGATCCTGCGAGAACATATTGTACTTGTCCATAGCCGGTCCTACTTTTGTAGAGATGATAAGGAGAGAAGTATATTACTTATGAAATCATTGATTTGACCTATTTTCAGGGTTCAAAATTTTATAATCAGAGACGAAAATAGGTTTTCAAGCCATTCTAAGAATTTTTTACTCCAAATCTGTCTATTATGATAGAATTTGGAGTGCGAATTATTTTGATTGTTTAAGGTGACACCCTTATGCAAACCACACACTAAAATAATTTACTAGAAATAGAACAGATGATTATTTGCATCTAAAAAACATGCATATTCATTTTCACTTGCACGCAAACAAAGGGTTAAGCATTATTAAAGCTTTCTTGAACTGTAAAACCAATGTTTAGGAAATCACCTCGGCCAAGGTCGGCTTTTGCTCAAGGTGCGGAACTTGGTTCGAACTTGGCTGAGTTATGCACTTATTTAAAATTGGGAAAATAAAAAAAAAAATTCTAAAAAAAAAATCAGAAAAAAGTTTTTGGAGTAAATAGAATCAATAGAAGGCCAACGAAGATGAAAAAATCTACTAAACTCCGGGAGGGGGGTTTAAAATTTTGATTTATACCTTGTATATTGCAGAAAAATTAAGGGGAAAAAAAGAAAGAAAAATCCCATAAACAATATCAAAACTATCAAAATCATTTCTAAGGAATAAACTGATCATTTCTACTTTTTAAAAGTTTTTTTTTTTACTTTGTTTTATAAAGAATTTAAAGGATTTTTGGTAGGGAACGGGTTGGGGATCCAGCTCGTTCCCAAGTCACTTTGAAATTAGGGTGAGGCCAAAGTGACTTGGCCGAATCACTGGTAAAAATTCAATAAGTGATTTCACTCAATTTTTTGCTATGCACATATTTTTCTTTTCCTTGGTTATGCATGTAATATTTGTAAAATTATGAAAATCATAGTCTAAAATAATCACCAAATTAAATCTATGATAAATGGGATTTAGTCCCTTGGCTTACTAGTTAAGACATTAGGGCTGCAACTTCACTTAACCATCCAAAAAGCTACACAATAATTCACGACAATTCATCAATTTTAAACTTCTCCAATTAGGGGCAGAATGGGCCTTGTTGATTTTGATCACCAATAAGAAGGGGTTTTGATTTTTTATGACTTGTCCTTTGTAGAGAGTGTTTGAGAAACACATCAATGGTGTGGATCGTCCACCCATTTATCCCAAGTCGATTGCTTGATGGCCTGTTCAAATTGGTCTAGTTCATAGATATATAAAATATTAAAAATATAAAATATCAAAAAGATAAAAAAAAATGAGAAAAGTGTAGGGACCTTTAAACATGGATCCGGTTTCTACTCGGCCAAGGTTGCATATGTAGAAATGCTGGCCTATTAATAAATCTATATTTAGATGGATTTTTTGACTTAATTTTTAAGGACATATAATCTCCAACATGGAGATCATGAATACGAAAAAATAAGTCAATAATAATTCTAGTAAAAAAACATTGGAACTGTTAAATTCTATTGTTTTAGATGGAACACCTGCTTGAACCCACCTTTAAAATGGATGCTCTACACTTTTTGGACCTCGTGCAGTTCAGCCCGCATAAAACAATTTTCCTTCAAACATTAGTATACATGTAGAAAAGCAAAACAAATATAGAAATGAAAAAGCATTTTTTCTCTTTTTTTTGGTGCGTGTGCTAGAATGGTTGGTAACGATACTTGGCTAGAACCAATTTGGTCCTAACCAATTCCTGGTCTATATCAAGCAATTCTTTATTCGAACTTTTTAAAACTCTACTAAACCTAAAAAGGGTGTTTTAGTCAATTTTCTAATACAAATAAGGTGCGGTCTGGACCGCATTTCTACAATATGCGATCCCAAGGTATAAAACATCTATCTTAAAGATGGATGCAAATAAGTGTTCCATCTAAAAATAATTGAAAGTAACGGTCCAAATGTTTTTTTAAGAGAATTATTATTTCTAATTTTCAAATTTTATTTATTTTTTCATATTCATGATTTTCAAATTAGATATTACATGTCCTTAAAAATTAATCTCAAAAATAGAGTTTTAAGATGTGACTCGTTTCTACATGGACTCACAAAAACCGTGTCCTACAAATTATAAATATGACAATTATTGTTAGGTGGTGATAAAATGGAGGATCTTTTGGCGGTTTTTGGGAAATGAAGAGTTGGCGCATGATAATTTAAGGGGGCATTTGCAGGAGATTCCCCATTAGATAAAATACGAAGGTTCTTTTTGGATTAGATCAAATAAATTGGAGGTCCACTTGAGGAAAAAAATTTCTTATCTTTTATATTTTCCTCCTAATATTTTCTTATCCAAATTACTATAAAAGTGAATTTACCAAACTTTTTAGAAAAAAAGCTTTTTGTACCTCCAATTACTTGAAAAAATAAAATAAAAATAAAAATAGCTTGGTTCTTAAATTTATACAAACCCAAGTTCAATTGACAAGTTCTAATTCACGTCATTCTACACGACTCAAATTCTGAATTTGAGGCTTTTTTTTTTTTTTACTATTTTTCAAAGTTGGGGTTTAGCTCTTGAAAGGAAAGAGAGAGAAATTTTAAAGTGTAATTCTTAGTTTTAGAGATCTCATATAATATAGAAAATAGCCTCAAGAGGTCCTCACATTTATTGCAATACCTTGAACAATCAAATTGGGTCCAAAAATCCATCTAAAAAATAGATGTTTAAGAGGGGACTCATGGACTCATAGAAACTGTGTCCTTTTTAAAATTAGAAAAATCATATCTATTTATATGTGCTTAAAAAATATCATAAGAATTAACAGAGACTTTCCAATATTTGGATGGTTGGATCTAAGTACTACAAAATTCAAACTCTAGTTCTTGTCATTCTAAAAGCATTTTGTATGATGATCTTAGAGTGTTGTAAAATTTTAGAAAAAAAAAAAGGGTACTTTTAGCAATTATTTAGTACGGGGTGTGGTTTATATAAGGTTGATGTCTTAAATAATTAAATTCAAGTTTATATAAGGTTGAGGCGTACCTTCAAAAAGTATCGAAAGAAATCTTTTCATTACCAAAAATCTCTTTGATGACCTAAAAGTTTATTTTCATCTCTAATTGTAAATTTTAAAACTTCAAAAATAGTGTAGATCAAGTAGATCTATAAAACACTTAAAATTTTTGAAAATCGACATTCTAGATAATACATTACAAGATGCAATATTTCCAATATTTAAAGTCCTTTTTTTTTTTTTATGTCCATGTATCTTAATATCTTAAGGTCGGGATGATCGGATTTGACGGTTTTTCAGCATCGAAACAACTTCTTGTGATGGATTTTTGAGATGGGCCTTTAAAGCCTTAACTTTAATAAAAACGTTTTCCTTAAGTAGGTGGTATTTGCCACGAGTTTAACCATGAAACTAGAAATTATTATTTTGGCTTCTTGTATTTAGTTCTCATCTATGGAGTTCTAAATGAGTAAACAGGAGAGAAATATCCAGCCTTTTAGCATGTCCTTAATGTTTAATCCTCATACCCCTTACAATAAGTTAACAAAACCAATAAATCAATTAATGTATTAGAGTATCTTAGTTATATTTAATTAATAAACAATAAGTTTTATATAATTCTAGAGTATCTTATTTATTTTATACATAGTTTTTCCCTTGAGCCACCACCTCCTGGATTATGAATATTCATTACCCCTTGGATTATTAATATTCATTATAATATCATAAGCTTGCCAGCCTATTTTAATGGCTGCCTCTATTGAATTGTTGACCAAAGCCTTGATTTTTTTATTTTTTTTTGACATTTTCTATATCGCACTTCATGTAACAGTTAAGGCAAAAAACCAGAGAGAGATAGAGAGAGATTATATTAATTTCACAGAGGGAAATTTTATAATTTTTTAGAGAGACTGCAATTTTTCTTTTCACACACAAAAGGAACCAAAACCAGGAATTGCTCCCCTCCCAATGCCATAGCCTCTCTCTCACCCCATTGAAACCTCACATTCAAATCGTCTAAAGTTTGGCACAGAGCATTACATGGGGGTTGCCGGGATTTCCAGACATGTAAGTCAACCACCACCTTTTTTCTATTTGTTTTTCTCTCTAAATTCATGTTGGTTTCTCTCTCTGGCCCTCTACCTAATTTCAAAATGCCAATTTTCTCAGGCTTTTCTAACAAACTCGCATGCAACTCAAAACACCCATATTTTAGAATTGCTGAAAACCATATTCCCACTTGTAATTTTGCTCCATATATTCATTGCTTTTGTTTTCGGTTTTACAGATCAGCTCATGTTTATCTCAAAGAGTAGAGCATTGGATTGTTGGGTTACTCCGGTTTTCTTTCTTTTTTTCATTTCTAAAAGTTGAGTCTTGTTTACTCTTCCAAGTTTGTTTTGGGGGCGTTTTTCTTCTTTTACAGAGATTTTTAGAGAGAGAAGAAAAGAGGTGCACGTTTGTCCATAGAGAGAGAGGAGAGAGAGAAAAAAAAAAACTGCACTGTGTCCGATACGTGAAAACTGGACCTGAAACGCAGGCCTTGGCCTATTCCACGCCTTCAAAACCGGCTTTTAATGGTGTCCTAATGGTGAAATGTATGAGAAAATGTGAAGGTAACGTTTGAGGTTTTTCTACGGTTTAGCCCATGTGAGTCTCACACGGTTTTTGGGGTATTTAACCTTTGCATATGGCCTGTTCCCACTTCAATTAAACCTTTAACCTCCACTTGAGTTTCAAACCATTTGGATACCTCTCTCTCTCCCTAAATTGGGCCACTCACTTTCTCTCTCTAAATTTCCTATCACTATCATAAGGATTTTCCCCTCTCTCTTCTTTTGCAACTTGTACTTCAATTGTTTATATAGGTACAGGAACCCTCTGGCTTCTTCATATGATTCTTGAATTGGGGTGTTAGCCAATTGTTTCAGGGGTTGAGAATGAAACAGATTTCCTGATTGTTGTGTTTTTAATATGGGTTTGTTTTGAGATTGCCAAGATTTGTCTTAGATTTCAGTGTCTCCTCTCTTTCTCTCTCCCTCTCTCTAGATATATGTTCCCACTGTTGCATTCAAAGGTTTCTCAACTTCATGAATGACAACTTCTCTCTCTTTCTAGAATTTCCAAGTAGTTTTGGTTTCTTCACTAGAATCACTGCAGCATTGAACATTTTCTCTCTCATTAGAGTTTACACTGTTACCATTTGCCTTCTTTCCACTACACAACCTCTTTTTGCTTGAATTTTCTAACTACTACATGCTTAGCTTGAAAGATCAAACCTTTAGCTGTCTTCTCAATCAAATTGTTCACTAGAAGGGCCCTTTGATCTCTCTCTCTCTCT
>NW_006498952.1:1004759-1015636 GCF_000471905.2 Amborella trichopoda
TCTTCTACTACACACCTACTTTTTCTTGTATTTACTTAACTACTACTAGTCTTAGTCTTGTAAGAATACTAACCTTTAACGTACTCGTCTTCTCTAACTACTAACTTAGTTACTACTACGACGGTACCGTTCGTATCTCTCTCTCTCTCTCTCTCTCTCTCTCTCTCTCTCTCTCTCTCATGGGTCTAGTGAGAAGCCCAAACATGAGAAGTGGGGACTATTTGGAAGGGATGATCTCGGATTATGTGAGCGCAAAGGTGAAATCGAGAACTCATAAGAGCAATTCAGCTCGCTTAGTCACGGTTCTAACCTGCCTCCAATTCGCTTTTGCCATTTATGCCACCTTCCTCCTCTATTACATGAGCCCAACCATTGACCTCAGAACAAAACCCGACTTTTCATGGGCAAGCCGAATTGCCAAACACTGGAAACAGTTCATAATTCAGCCCAATGTCTTAGGAAACCACCCGGAGATCAATGGCCTCTCATCGGAAATCCCCCAATTATCAGTTGTTTGTGAACACGAAACTATTGATTTTCAACAAAAGAAATCGAATGATCAACATATGATCAGAATCAAGAGAGAGCTCTACAATGAAGTGTTGGAGTTCCAAAAGAAGTCCTTTGGCGCGGAAACTCTATCTGAGCTCAGGGCCATGGATTCTCAATGGAAATCTCTTAAGAAAACCCCGAAAATCACCGTGATTTTGAACCATTTTAAGAGGAAAACACTTTGTTCTCAGCTCGATTCGCTTCTTCACCAAACTGTTCCCTTCCACAGCATATGGGTCCTTGCTTTTGGAAGTCCCAACTCTCTCTCTCTAAAGAGAATTGTGGAGAGCTACAACAATTCAAAGATCAGCTTCATAAGCTCAACCCATGATTTCAAGTACTATGGGAGATTTCAAATGGCCCTTCAAACTGAAGCTGATTATGTCTACATATTGGATGATGACATGATACCAGGAAAGAAGATGTTAGAGATTCTTTCTCATGTTGCAGGGACTGAGAAGTATAAGAACTCAGTTTTGGGTAGTATTGGGAGGATATTGCCATTTAGACAGAAGGACTACACATTTCCAAGTTATCGAAAATTTAGGTCTAAAGAGGCTGGGATTTATTTACCTGACCCTGCCTATGGTATCACTGTTGATAAGGTGGTTCAGGTCGATTTCCTATCAAGCTCCTGGTTTTTATCTACTGATCTCGTTAAGACCTTGTTCATAGAGACTCCTTTCACTTTCATGACTGGTGAAGATCTGCATCTCAGGTGAGATTTCGACTTGATCTTGTCCAATTATATGACACTGAATCCATGGTAGTGAATGTCCTCCTATTCTCTCAAATTATGAAAATCGGCATTGGGTGCTTGAAATCTTACTATAGTAATCTGTTTTATCAATGTTTATATTTTTTGACTGTTGTTTATAGCTAGTAATTTACTGTGGAAAACAGGGGTTTTTACTGGATTTTTTTTATTTCATTGTTGGCATATTTTTGACTGTCAAATTACTGGGTTATGAAAATGGAAAGAGGATCCTTTTTTATATTTTATAACAGTGCTCTGTTTCTCCATTTTTTGTAATTTTGACTGGTGCACATACCCACTAATTTACTATAGGAAACTTCTTTTTTTTTTTTCTGGGTTTTCAGTTATTTCATTGTTGACATGTTTTCTCGCTCTGAGTTCACTGGGTTAATTGACTGTAAAAATGGGCATAGGGTTTCTTTGAAAATTTATTCTAGTGCTCTGTTTTTTCTTTTATTATATTCTTAACTGTTGTATCTAAGACAAATGGGATTGTTTCCACTGGGTTTTTCTTTTTTTTTTTGTTGATATATATTTTTTCACTGTGAAGTTGATAGATGATAATAAAAGCTTCTATAAGATAAGATAATAAAAGCAACATCCCAAAATAAAAAATAAAAAACGAAAGAAAAACAAATAATAAAACCGTAAGGTTCTTAGTTATGGGATGGCCCTTTAACACAATTGCTTGCTCTTCTCCTTTGATGAAATTAATGCATGAATGTCCAAACACAGCTCCTCATCACAGAAAACAGGAAGAGAGTATCAAAACCTTCTAACACAATTATGTTTTTATTGAATTTCCTTCCTGTGCATGTTTTTATTGTTGTTTGTGTGTTTGTGTGTGTGTGTGAGTGTGTGTGTGAGTATGTGTGTGTGTGTGAGTGTGTGTGAGTATGTGTGTGTGTGAGAGAGAGAGAGAGAGAAAGAGAGATTCTTCAAACATTGTCATATATTTCTATAAATTTACCTGTATCTAGAAGGTGAAAGAGACATTTTCTTCTAAGTCCATTATATCTATAGATTTTCCTTGTATTTGAAAAGTGACACATGGGGATTTCTTTAACCAACCATGAGATAAATAGAGAGAGAGAGAGAGAGGGGCTTTTTTTCCTTTAATCTAACACTAACTCTCTTGCAGCTACCAGCTCCAAAAGTATCGAGATGCGGGCTCATTCGTCCTCCCCGTAAACCCCAATGACAAAGAGACATGGGGTGACAGTGAGCACCGCCTCGCTTACGTTTCTGAAACTACCGTCATTTTCAAAAACATCGTCGAAGTTCGTGACGACCAATGGTGGAGAGCCCTCTCCACTGGCTATGTAACTCAATGGGCTTCAATGTACCCTCAAAAAATCGATGCCTTATTTTATGCTCATTCCATTGAAGAAGTCAAGAAACTGTCTCCTTTGATTGCAAAATTCCGATCAACCCCTGGTAAAAAGGCCTATGTTGTGGTCTCCGGTGGACAATATTGCCCTTGTGAGGAGGCGGCAGTTGCTTTGAATTGGCCTAAAAATGCATGTAAAGAGAGGAGATTCAAGATTTTCGACTTAGGTGTAGGGGCATTGGCTGGAATATCAGGGTCAGGGGTACCGGTTTTGCAGTCAGTCTATTCGAGCATGCGTGGATTGATGAGGATTCACAATCCAAGTGTGGTGATTGCTTTGAAGGGGGTTGATGAGAATGTCAAGGAGGGGCTTAGGACGGCAGTTTCGGGCCATAACAATGGTTCACAGATGATTTTGTTCCCAGAAAATGCGGTACCTAAGGTTCTTTGGATGGCCAATCTCAGGTCCACAGCTATTCCAAGTAAACTCTCTCTCTCTCTCTCTCTCTCTCTCTCTCTGTGTGGCTGCATCACCTAAAAGGAAAAGTATATTGTGATCCATGTGATCATAGAAAAGTTTCTGTCATAAGTGTTATCACCATCCAATCATTTGATGGATGGTGATTGACGGTAAGTGGGACCCATTCTGTCTCCATCACCCTCCACCGATTCATTGGATAATGATAACACTTATGAAAGTAGCTTTTCTGTGATCTTATGGATCGTAGTACCTTCCTTTGCTTAAAGTGCCCCTCAAGGCAATGATCTGGTAGAGTGCCATCGCTATAAGACATGTAGATGTACATTATTGATCATCACCTTCCTCTCCAATCTAACTGTGAGCAAGTAGTCTTTGCACCATATTCAGGTGGGGGCCACCTCACCCAACACGAACAAAGCCCACCCCGCCTTTTCTCTCTATTGTGTCTGCATGTGTTACTTCCCTTTATATTACTGGACAATTCGATTCCTGAGCCATTGGCTTAATCTCAATTTCTATGTTTTTCAAAGTTTCCTCTCATGTCTTTTTTTTCTCGATTTATTGATTGAAACATTTGCTAAAAACAATTTGCAGATTGGAACAAAATGCGGATTTCGGTGAACATCATCACACAAAACAGGGTGACATCCCTTCAGCGGCTCCTCCGGTCACTCTCAGAGGCCTACTACCTTGGGGACGAGGTCCCCCTAAGCTTTAATATGGATAGCCAAGTTGATGAAAGTACCCTTAGACTTGTGAACTCCTTCGAGTGGCCTCATGGCCCCAAGACCCTACGCCGTCGAATCATCCAAGGGGGTCTCATCAGAGCTGTGAGCGAGAGCTGGTAATGTCTCAATAAAAAAATAATGTTTTCTAGATGATTATGTTTTTCGATCTTTAACGCAATTAGAATCTTTTCAGTTGATGTTACACGAGCAACTTAAAGCTAATGAAGGGCATGTGTGATATGATCAATATGCTCATGATAACAACATGATCAAGAGTCTATCACCATCCATCAATTGGTTGGCTGGTGATGGAGGGAATGGGTCCCACCAAACACGTCATTAATTCATTTGTACATCTCATTGTTCCTTCATCGCTGCCTAACGTGTTTCATAACATGTGATGACCCACATATTCATGTTGTTATCATGACTATATCCATCATACTGTAGTTTTTTTCCTTTAGCCAATTCTCTTACATGATGCAAAATGTTCTCTTTTCCTGAAAAGTAATTTTTATTTACAGTAATATTGGTAATACATTATAATGACAATAAAATTCTGAACTAATTGATAAGTTTATTTATGCCGAGAGATATAGGCAATTTTTAAGATGATATTAACATGGTACCACCTAAAAAAAATACTCCAAGTACTTCTGTATGAGTCTCTACTCTAAATCACCAAAAATCTATTTGGTGAAAACCATCAGACATGCAGTAGTTTTTTCTTTATTTTGAATTTTTGTGCAGTGAAGATTTTTTTTTAAGCTGTTTTGTGCAATGAAGATTGCCCCAATTGGTCAATATTGTTATCATTTAAGCCATGTTTTTGGACTTCCTTTCACTTATGCTATGATCAATTCGATAGGTACCCCTCTTCCGACAATGACTTTGGCCTCCTCCTCGAGGACGACATCGAGGTCTCTCCCTACTACTACCTCTGGATCAAGTATGCCCTCCTAAATTACCATTATGACCCTCAAGTCTCTCTCCCTGAGCTCTCGTCCATATCTCTCTACACCCCTCGCTTAGTTGAAGTGGTGAAAGAACGGCCGCATTGGAACGCTACTGCTTTCTTCAAACACATCCATCCAAACACCCCATACTTACATCAGCTCCCTTGCAGTTGGGGTGCAGTCTTCTTTCCTAAACAGTGGCGAGAATTTTACACTTACATGAACATGAGATTCACTGAGGATGCAAAGAAAAACCCAGTTCAAATCCCGAAGTCTAGAACAAATGGATGGCAAGCTTCATGGAAGAAGTTCTTGATTGATATGATGTATTTACGAGGATACGTTAGCTTATATCCTAATTTCCCTGACCAAGCTAGCTTCTCGACTAATCACATGGAGCCGGGGGCCCATATTAGTGCTAAAGATAATGTGGTTAAGCACAATAAGTCCGACTTTGAGGTGCCGCTCCTTAAGAGAGACTTTATAGAGCTTCTGCCTAGTGGTAAAATGCCCCCGGCTTCGAAGTTGCCGGTCCTAAACTTGTTTAACCAAGCTGTGTCATTAAGGGGACTTAAATCGGCTGCTGCTAAGTTAGCACAAGATGTGCTCCCATGTAATGGCACTGGTCTTGTGGTTGTGGACCATGAGACTGGGGGGCCAAGCCATTGTGCGGGGTTCAAATGATCTCTTTCTGTCTTCTTTTATTTTTCCCATTTGGGGCTTAATTTTTACATTTTGTCTTTGGAATTTGCTGGAGCTGGGGAGATGCAGTGCTTTCTAAAAAGGAGGATGGTGCTGCTTCTTGTATTCTTTAAACAGAATTGTGAATCTCTTTGTTTCTTCATTCTCACATGTAATTTGTTTGATTATGGTCTCTATATATGTGTTTTATGGTCTGTATATGTTGGAAAAAGTTTATATAAGGTTGCAACCTTATAATGTAGAGCTACGGATGCACCTCAAAAATCCATCGGAAAAGGTAGTTTTAATGTTGGAAAACCCTTTGATTGATCATCTCGACATCAAGATATATGACCATGAAAAATAAATAGATTTTAAGTATTAAAAATAGTGCATTTTACAACATATTATCTACACCGTCCATTTTCAAGATTTTCACATGTTTATAGATGTACTTCATTTTAACTATTTTTTAAATTTAAAATTTTATAATTAGATATAAAAATATATTTTGAGATAACCCTAAGGACATTTTACATCAAAATTATATATCATGATAAACTTTGAAGGCACAAATTACCTCTACAGCTATGGATGCATCCGTATGCCAACTGCACCCTTATATGTTTGCGTGTGGACCGATGGTAGACATCGCAGTTAGGTAGAGGAACAAAGACTTGTGCATCATCGAGAGAGGGAGAGAATATGGAACACAGACCTATACTAGAGCCTTCGTCCCCCTTATCGAATGTGTGTTAGAGAGAGAGAGATGGGATGGGATATCGAGATTTGTTTGAGAGATATGTGGGAATTTGTCTAAAAGACGTGTATTCTTTATTATAAAATAATTTATTTTTAATACAAAAAAATCACAACCACTTTTATCCGTTTGATTTTAATAATATTTGAATGTTGTTCAATGCATTTATAAAGACATTGTCAATAGAGGAATGTCACGTCTCAACCGCCAGATTAAGATGCAACATTGTAAAAGTTAACAAAGGTTTCATAAGCTTATGATTAAAATTTCGGGTCATTTGGTTATGATTTGACTTGCTTTCCAAACTCGATACGGGTCGCTATTTATCTAAGGAAAAAGTTTACATAAGTTTGCAATCTTAAAATATAAAACCAAGGTGCACGTCAAAAATCATAAGTTTGCTATCTTAAAATATAAAATCAAGATGCACCTCAAAAATTCCATCTTAAAAAGCTGTTTTGATGTAGGAAAACTCTCTATTTGATCATCTCGACATCGAGATTTATGAATTTGGGAAAAAAAAAAAAAGAAGAAGATTTTTTGTCCCAAAAATAGTATATCTTGCAACACATTATCTGGTCTGTACACTTAAGATTTTCATGTATTTATAGATTTACCTTATTTGAATCATTTTTGGAGTCTGTAATTTTATTAGGGCGCAGTTTGTATAGAGTCGAAGCTCTAAACAATTAAAATAGAGCACACCTTCAAATAATGTTGAGAAATGTGGTTTTAATATTGAAAATCTTTGTGATAGCCTTAAAATATATTTTCATATTTAATTATAAAATTTAAAGCTTCCAAAATAGTGTAAATCGAGCAAATCTGTGAAAACTTAAAAATCTTGAAAAATTGACAGTCGAAAAATGTATTACAAGATGCATTATTTCCATAACTTGAAATCCTTTTTTTTCTCATGGATATGCATCTTAATGTTGAGATGAGAAATTTGAGGATATTTGGGCATCAAACAATTCCTTCTAGTGAAATTTTTGAGGTGTGCTCTAATTTGATTGTTTAGAGCATCGGCTCTATATAAACTTTTTTTATTTTATATTGGGATTGTATAATATGAAACCATTTATTGATCACAATTACTTTTAGCCATTGAATGTGAAACTCAATATATAAAAGTGAATCACAACATTTGAGGAATTTTATTTTGGTCTTTATGCCTTAATAATGACACATCCTCAACCACTTAATCTTATATCTAACGGTTAATTATAATAGTGACCTCTTTATATCAAAATTAAATGGTCTCATTGTATACAACTTCTTTTATAATTAGAAATGAAAATGGAGTTTTAGGCCCCAAAATTACATTTATTGACCTTAATCTGATTATTTAAAGCTGCAACCTTAAGGAAACCACATCCTTTATCTTAATGATTGATGTTCTTTAGGTGAGTCAGCCAGGCCAACTACGCCAAAGTTTTCTTTAAAAAAAAAGTAAATATTGTTTAAAAATGGCAAAAAAAAAGAAGAAAAAAAGATAGATAAAATAAAAATTAAATATTTAATTTTCGTAAGTTCAAATATTTTAGGGGTCGAAGGTGGGAACGATTCAAAGCCCCTAAAATTAGAGAAAAATATAAGAAATGATTGACACTAATAAATTGATTAAGAAGTCAGAGGTTTTGATCCAAAAGTTGATAGGGAACTTTTAGAGCAAAGAGAAAAAGATCAAATGCAACAAATTTGAGAGAAAGTAAGGGGAAAACAAGAGTAAATGATAAAAAGTTGCAGATTGGGTTTAGAGTAGCAAAAAAAGCCCCAAATTATGAGCTTCTTATTTGTAAATGTTGTTAAAAATATTGTAAATCGATGAAAGAACGCGTAAAAGTGAGATTGAAAGTTAGAGAGAAATCTCAGTAATGGAAGATGGGTATCAAAGACATCATAAATCAAATATTTTTTATATTTTAATTTGTAAAAAAATTAATCCCCAAGTTCATCCAATACTGTAGGAAGTCAGGCTGGTCACCCACCCACTGGTCTTAAGCCATCTCGAGCAATTCCAAGTCGATTTTTTCAGCACTAAGCTAAACAATATGGTGTGGTAGCATTTTGGCGTATCACAATATGCTAGGTGGTCCGTTCCTTTGAAGATCACTCGAATCACTAGGTAAAGGTGTTATAGTTGCCAAAAAGATATCCTACTCCCGCTGGAGTATACGTTTCATCTAATACATTAAGAACATCTTTTAGATCTTAAATTTTAGGGATGTGATATCTACAACCCGGGATCCAACACTAAAGAAAAAAATTTTGACTCTCAGTCTCTATGTGCCTAAAACGAATGGCATCCCAAGATTGCACTGGAACCATCAAATTTTTTAAGGAAATTATCTAGATCCTCAAGAACTCAAAATTCAATTTTTTTTCTTTTATTTTTTTGGAAATAAAACTTTTTCCATTCTATTTTGATTTCAGTTATACTGTTTGTAACCTTCAACAGTTGTGCAGTTTCGTAACCTCAGCTATGCATTTTGACCTGAATTTGAGCTCGTTATGTAATTTCGAAATCAGTTAATGTGTAGCTCGGCCTGAAAAAGAAATCCTAAAAAGATTAGACATTTGACAACCTTAAGTGTCAACAATCTTAATATTACGCTAGATATGCCCGTGCAAGGAGGCCACATCGGCTATGGAGCCAGAATTAGGGGTGGCAACGGATCCGGGACCCGACTAAAAAATAATTAAAATATTTATGTATTTAAATATGGAAAATGTTTATATAAGTACAGGGCTCTAAACAATCAAATTAGAGCGCACCTCAAGAATTTCAGTAGAAGAGATTGTTTTGATGCTCAAATATCCTCAAATTGATCATCTCGACGTCAAGATGCATAGACATGAGAAAAAAAATAGATTTCAAGTTATGAAAATAGGGTATCTTGTAATGCATTTTTGGAACTACTATGTCGACTTTACACTATACATATAAGGCGCACTTTTAAATTTTGTTGGAAGATATAGTTTTAATGTTAAAAATCTTACAATGCCTTGAACATCGATGTTGTGAAATATGAAATTCTAAAACAATGCAAATCGAGCAGATCTATAAACAATTGAGAATCTTAAAAATAGACATCCAAAAAATTAATGCCCTCGAGGTCGAGATGATCACTATGAAAGTTTTCCAACTATGAAATACTCTTTTTGTAGAGAAATACAGATTCCACAACACCGGAACAATCCGCTTCTCAATTAGTGTGACAATAGCACTAATAAAAAGAAGAAGAACCAAGACGAAGTAGGAGAAAAACTTGCATTAAAGAAAAAAAAAACATAGAGTACACAAAAGCATTACAATCTCAATACAAAAGATTAACCTTAACACATGTGACTCCGGGGTACACAAATGCGGTACAATCTTGACACCAAAGATTAACTTTAAACATATGGCCCAATTTTCTCACCACATACCTCTATTTAAATAGAGATTTTTATAACCACATTTTCTACAATAACTACCCACTTCCAACTATAATGACTAACCACCTAATAGTTTTATAACTTCCTACCACACAAACTTACAAGTGGAACCTTACTGCATCACTCATGATAGAATAACATAAAAACTAATATACTTTTAAAAATATATATTTTAACAATTTTAACACTTTTCTACTGGATTTTTTTATTTTCACCTTATTTCTATAATATAAGATTGAAACCTTATATGAAATTTTTGTTTTTAGAAGTTAGTTGTAATCTTACATATAAAAAGATATAATAAGTACCTAATCCTTACATGCTAGCAACTTACCCAATTAGTAAAATGAACAAATAAATAAACAAGAAAAACATCTTACTTAGGAAAAGAGTATTGGTAAACATAGAAGAAAGGTATATAGAATCTGAACATAAAAAGTGAAGTTCTCTCTAGAATATGCATTTTCTAATCAAGGTATACAAGGGCAAGGTAAACCAAGAAGCAGTTATTTAATTCCTCTCTATGTCTCTGTTGAGTGGTGGGAATCAGTGCTAATTTCCTTATCCCTTTTTCTTTTCTTTCTTTTTTTTTGTCTTTTTTTATTTTTTTCTTCTTCTTTTTCCCCTTTTTTTTTTGTTTTTTTTTTTTTTTCAAATTATGTGGTTCCTTGTAATATAAGATCTACCGGGCATATGAGTGTTTGTAATGTAACAGTTGAAAGATGTTGTTTTTTGGGAGTGACCTGATTGGTTTTGGGGGCCCACTTAGATTTGAGAACATTGGCCTAAGGAACCACTCTTTCACATACCTTTGCCAGAAGTAAACTATATTTGTAAGGCACTTGAGAGGGCCCACCAAAACCTTGTTGCTGGTTAGATAGTTTAGACCCTTTTGAGCCACACAAAAATTAGATGTCCCCATCCCCTTTAACCACACTTAAATCAAATCCCACAAAAGTAGCTGTCGGGACACAGAAGGACTCCCACAAAAACCATCAATGTCAGTGGTTCTTTCTCTCTATGTGAATTATTCTTTCAGTGAACTATTTAAATTAAGAGTAATGACACTATGAGATCCTTCCACACCCATGTGAATAGGACTCTAAAGAATCATCATTAAATTTTGATACAGATCTCTATAAAAGTTATCACATGGGTGTGGGATTTGGGTGAATGGGTTTATTGATAACT
>NW_006498952.1:1047250-1060610 GCF_000471905.2 Amborella trichopoda
AGAGAGAGAGAGAGAGAGAGAGAGAGAGAGAGGAGACTGAACTTGCTTCTTAGAAATCCATACCTGGTAGGGGTGCCTGCACGAGCAAGGGTGACATTTTGAGATCATGCAACCTAAGCTTGAATGCCTCAGCCAACCATCGATTCATATTGACCTTGCTTAAATTTGCTTCAAAAACCGTCTTCTTTCGTGAAAATGCAGTCTCAGTGTCCTGAAGCAAAGCTCCATACTTTCTCTTCACCTCTTCTATCTCTCTCTCACACTCCAGCTTAAGACGCAATTTCTGATTGAAGAAACAAAAAAAAAAAAAGTCAAACCAGATATGACCTGATCTTATCACATCATAACCACAATTACCTCAACTTTAAAAGAAGTGCCAAAAACCCATTGGGTTATATAACTACGTAGATTTCTATTATTTTCTTTTTTTTAATACAAAGGATATTTCTCTTCATATAGCGGTATTTTCCCCTCACTTGTTTCCTGCATTTTTTAAAATAATAAACTATGGTTCAATGTAGATATTAGTTTTAAAAGATATAAAAAAACAAAGGAATTTGTTTAATTTTCTATTTTCTTCAACTCAAATTTAAGCCTATTTCCCTTTCCATTATTTTTCTGTTCTAATTTACACAAGATTGTCCAAGAAAGACCAAAACTTCAAAATCACCCAAGAAACCACCTCAACAAGAAATTTACAAGAACGAGATGGCATTGTAACAAACACATGACCGATTCTTTCTTTTGTTCTTTTGCTCGGGTCCCAGGCTAGGGAACCTTTCTTGATTGTAAAAACTCCCTTAACAGGGACCATCGCTTGTACCATCCATAATTCTCAGTAATACAATGTTAACATTCTCAAAAAAAAAAAAACGACTCTTCACCTGTCAACTTCTTGTTCGAGCTTCTATAATTTTCCCTCATTAATTTACAGAGACTTTCTGGAGTAAACTTTGAAAATCTCTGAGAAATCACCTCACCAAGAAATTCAGGAGAACTAAATAAATACATGCAAACTTACGTCATCTTCATATTTCTTGGTTGCCATCTCCTGTTCCTTGCTGATTCTGATTATCTCATTGAAGAGGGGATCAGATTGACCAGGCTGCAATGACCGTGAGGCAGATGGGGCTGTTTGCACAGGCTGCATAATAGAAGCCAATAAAGCACTTCCACTACCAGAACCTGAAGTTGATGGAACTTCAGTATGCAAAGTGATCCCCAAAGATTCTTGCTGCAACTCCATGACAGGCCTTGAAGGGGAAGCAATGAGATTCAGATCTTCAAGTTGAGGTTGGGTGGATGGAGCACGTGGTTCAGGAGTCAGCCCACTCTCTCTCCCTGTGATTGCACAGGCTGCATGGTTGTTTTCTCTCTCTATAATTGTGCAAACTGCAGGCCCATTTTCTCTCTCTAGGGTCGGACCGAGCTCTGGCCCATTCTGATTCTCTGCGAGTCCAACTCCTAGCCCATTTTCTCTCTCTGAGGTCACACAAACTGCCCTCTCTGCAATCGTTACAACTGTTGGCCCATTTTCTCTGTCTACAATTGCACCAACAGCTGGCAAATTTTCTCCATCTACAATTGCACCGACTGGCCCAGTTTCTTTCTCTACAGGTGCAACAACTGCTTGGCAACTTTCTCTTTCTGCAATTGAAGGCCCATGTTCTCTCTCGGCAATGGTACGAACCGCTAACCCATTTTCTCTATCTGTGATCGCACCAATTGCCAGCCCATTTTCTCTCCCTGTGATTGCACCAACTGCTGGCCCAAGTCCCCCCTCTGTAATTACACCAACTGCTGGCCCATTTTCCCCCTCCACATTTGAACAAGCAGCTACGCCATTTTCTCTCTCTTCAATTGCACCAACTGCTGGCCCATTTTGACCATCTACAGTTGAACAAGCTGCTGGGCCATTTTCTCTATCTGAAATTGCCGGCCCATTTTGCCTCTTAGCAACATCACAAACTGCTGATTCGTTATGTGTCTCTATGATGGGCCTCGATGGAGAAGCAATATGATCTGAGCTTTCTGGTTGAAGTAGGGTAGCATCATCCCTTTGTACCATTGGAATACTCAATGGTTCAGGTGCTGTCCCATACACACTCTCTCTTACTGCATTAACTGCATGTCGATTATGGTCAACTGTTATCTGGACATGGTCATTGGTCACAAAACATAAGGTCATCAGTCAATTACATTAATTATGGAACCCAGATCAAGTTGCAGATAGAAAAAAATAAACTGGACAATGTTTCTGCTGTTTCCTTTTGAAAATATCAGAATAATATTTTCCTTTTTTTGTTGAAAGTACCGATAAATTCATAGAAATTAAGAACTGCATCAAGTTACAAGCAAAGAGTACAGACAAAATGAAATAAATGTAAGGCAGAGAAAATCATCAAATATATCCTAGTCCCAAAGTAACAACAAGAAACCACGCCCCCACCCCCACCCCCCTCCCCCCTCCCCTTGGTGATTTTCACCATTGACGAGAAGAAATATGAATTACTAGTAGATTATAATCCAGAGTCCATTTGAGCCACCATCGTCCAATGAAATGGATGGTGATGGAAAGAAGTTGGGACCCCTCAAGATCAAGTCCTGCTCTGGTCTGTCCGACTTTGTCCATCTCTGACCATCATTTCATTAAATGGCAACCCCAATGGACTATGAGCACAGCATAGCCCACAGGATTCCAGTATGCTTTCCCTTTGGCTTTCATATCCAGATACTGATAAACAAAATTTTCTATATCATAATCATTGAAGTAATTCAATGACAAAATAAGACTCTTTGCAAATTAAGAATGCTTACCTCATGAGATGGCTGCAAATCTCCCAGGCCAGGACCAGGTTGAAACTGATTCCTAGCAGAATCCTGTGATATCTCACCAACAGTCACCACTTCCACATCTCTACCGTCAAGACAGTTAGCCCCCGTATCTGCAGCAACTGTTACAGTCTCCATGGCTATATTCCCAGCTGAGACCCTCTGCTCTATTACGAGGTTCGATTCTTCGGCTTCTGCCATCAAATTTAAAGATCTTGATTTTGCTAAACCACCCAATGCCTGCATATCAATCTTGCTTTCAATAGGTGAACCCAAAACAGGCCTTCCATTCCTTGAATCATTTTCACCAGAATGGCTATTAGAGAAAGAACCCAAATCTTCCAGCCGCAAACCAAATTTAGGCAATGGGTGGTCAAAACAAGGCTTTTTCAATTTACCCGATTTTACAACTTCAGTCCATACAGAATACAGATGGTTTTCCTCATTACGTATCCCATGTTGACGCTCAAAAAGGTTTTGCTGGTACTTCTCAACGCGTTTATCCAAAGCATCCATTTTCTCCGCATAAATGTCTTTTAGGGACTTGCTTTTCTCCTTTAGAAGTGAGCTACTGTTCTTATACTTGTCAAAGATTCTAGTACCCTCTATCTCCTTCGCCCTCTCCAACTTTTGTTTCTCTCTCTTCCAGAAAGAGATAATTTCCGCTACTTCATCTTTCTGCTTCTGGAGAACATACTGCATTCGACTGTGCTTCACGGCATTGAGCTTTGCAATTAAACTTGCATTAGTATGAGGCCCGTTATCCTTGACTGACTCATTTGTGTTGGGATGTGGATTGACCTTTTCAGTGGGGACTCGCATATCTCGCTCACGTGACTCTTCTCGTATCTCTCCATCTTCGCAAATTTCTGCTTCTTCCAATTCATGCGCATCCGTACCACGCGATGATCTCGATCTATCATCTTGTGAACCTGAGTCAGCTTCACCAGAGAAAACTTGTCCACGTGTGATGTCCTTTAGAAATGGGCGAAGCTGCTTTAACTTCAAGTAAACAGATTCAGCCTCTTCCTTCTTGCACTCGAATTTTAGCTCACATCTTGCAAGAGCAAGTGATGCATCACGATCCATCTTGTATTTCAAGACGGAAGCGGCTATCCAACACTGAATAATTCCAATACAGCATTTGAAATCAGTAAAAACACATCAATTAGGTTTTGAATAAAAATTAAATCAAATTAAATTTTGAACTAAGAGCATATGTGTTTGTAATAGTGTATGATAACCCAGTACACTATGGAAAAACCATAAAGTTGGGTTATCACCATCCGATGAAATAATGATGCTGATTAAGAGATTTTGGAACCCACAAAAGGAGAACATGACCCCAATTTGACCCAACACTCTCTCAATCATTCTCCATTCATTGGAAGACAAGGGTTTTCCCATTGGTTCGATTGGAGTACAGTATCTTTTTGTTGATCAGCATATGTTTTCTTTATTTTAATCAACATAAGAAGTACACATGACTAGAACTGAACCTCAAATACCAAGGACTTAGGCTTCAATTTCTTAAACATGAAAATGAAAGAACTGATTAGGTCAGTCTCAATGTAGTTGTTCTAACTTCTAAGACAGTGAACATCATCAAACCACATACAACAAATGAACCATAAAAACGAGACTCACCAGAGATATCTGAAAGGCCTGCAATATAGTCTCTGGCTCCCTAGGGACATTGTGGTTGTTCATTACATAATCAAGGAACTCTGCAGCAATACTTTTCACATTTTCCTGCATGCAACAAAGAAAGGTTCTCATTTAGAGATTGAAATTATACATAAAGAAATACTAGGATGAAAGATCTGACTTTTTTTGTTTAATAAATCCAGATATTCACTATAAACTTTTTATCATGTTTAATAATTATTCAAGCATTAAAATCGCAAAAAACAAAAAATGCAAATTCATACTAGTACTAAAAACTAATTAATTTGTTTCAAGTAGAAAGGACAGGAAGCAGCATACTGGAAGGTGCAAGGTTTCAGAGAGCTTTGATAGCTCAGGCTTCATTAAGAGATGCAGACTTCGCTGAGCAACACGAATGCTTCTCCCATCTTCAGATTCTGTCCTGTGGATCCCAGGAATTTCAGGATTTGGCTTTGTTCTAGAAGTGGAAAGTCCAGGTACACCATGATTTGAAGCAGTTGTAGCTTCAGGTACTCCAGACATCCCTCCTGCAAAAACAGGTAATAGTCATCTCAACAGCACAAAACAACACTCTTCAAAATCCTGAAATTAGTAAGTTAAATAAGCATTGAAAATTTTGCGTATAAACAGAAATACTAAATTAATCTGCATGGGGAACCTACCGGTTTCTTCAGCTATGTTACTACAATAAGCAGTGTTTTTCGTAGCAGATGGAGGAGCAGAGCCATGCAAACCGATTGATTCTTTCTTGCCCTCAGCAACTGCCTTTTTCTTGTCCTGTAGCCAAGGTGTAAGAGTAGCTGGGTCAATGGTGCTCAATTGTTTCTTGCGCTTCTTTTTGGCTTCCAGGTTAACATTCTCTGGTTCTAATTTCTTCGTTGATCCATCAAAATGTTGAACTTTCTTCCTGGTCCTTTGCAATGTCCCAGTCAGATGACTCCACTCAGGAGATTTTCCTTGCAACAATTTGGACCAAAATGCCTGGGGTAGTTCACCACCTACTGAGTTCATCTCTGATTCACCAAGCAAAGAATTCAATCTATTATAGCCTAACCCACCACGTAAAACTCTTAAGACAACATTACTGTCATTTCCATCACTGGTTTCATTCCCAACGAGCATCTTATTCAACAGTTCACTGGCTACATCCTTTAAGAACTTCTGATCACAAGAATGCATTGTCCCCATGCTTGAGCTCTTCATATTACGGAGCTCTTCAAGCTTATTAAATAGGTATGTTGCTCCCCACATGAGTAACAAATGATTCATGCCACGGCTAATATTTTGGACATTGCTCTCTAAAACCATATCCTGCTTTGCAAAACATAAAACTCTTTCTTCCATGGTATAGGGAGAATAAAAGCGGAACACTTTCAATTTATCATGTGGGGAGTCTATAGTTATTTTCTGCAAGGCCCTTAAATCGTTCAATGGGTTCATATCACTGTCAAATATTATAATATTATCCACAGAAGAAAGCTTAATGCTTGGAAGGCAAGCACGATTCTCTAATAGAAATACAAACCTCCCCTTCTCCTTATTATTAAACATCTGCAAGACCGCTTGCTTTTTAGAACTGAGCAACCCACTATCTATGCGCTCATATGACTCTGCTCCAAATCTTTGACGTAAATAATCATCTAGTATATCCCCTATAGAGTGTGGTCCCGATCCACCGATGAGCTGCCACATCAAAAAGAATTGACAAAACATCAAAATTACCAATCCATATAGCACTTACAATGCCATGCAACTCCAGCCAGGCCTAGGAGCAACCAAAAACATTAATATACTCAACCAAAAAAATGAAAAACTAAACAACAAAGGACAAAGTTTCTCTGAGTCCCCTGACTCATATGTAGAAATGCGCCCCCTTTTAATAATCCAATTTTGAAATGGGTAATAGCCGTAATTTTTAAGGAATATATAATCTAGAATATGGAGATCATTAATATGTAAAATAAATAAATTTTAAAGCTAAAAATGGTAAACTTTTTATGGAAAATATTTAGACAATTGATTTCAATTATTTTGGAGGGACCACCATTTACATCTATCTTTAGGATGGATGGTTTACATCTCTGAGGAGTAGGGATGTGTCCCCCAACCCACATAACATTTTTCCAAAAAAAAATGTCACTTCTTTCAGTTAATGACACTGCAAAATAAAATTAATGGAATAACCAGTGTACATTGACAATACATGTGTTTCTGTCACCTAGTGTATTATATGGTTATACAGACATTTTTACTAGAAGAGTATTATATGCCTTGGGGGACGCAAGTGCAAGAACGCCTCCCCCGACACATTTTAAACTTTTCCAACAAAAAAATGTCTGCACAACTACAGCACTTCTTTCAGTTATTGATACTGGCAAAACAAAATTGATGGAAATAGTCAATTACACCATAGAGTACACTAGGAGACAGAACGTATGTACTGTCCACATTAAGAACCTCAAAATATTCCTCAAAAGCTTTGCTGTGCAGATAATAACAAGAAGGCTCCAGCAAAGACCATTGACTAATGATCATTAAAGATGACAGAAAAGAAACAAAAATGATATTATAGCACAAAGAAATCACATGCCTGAAACAGGATTAGCACTCTCTGACCATGGCTTTTCATCCTAGTAAGTACTTTGTCAAGAAGCTGCAATTTTCCACTAGCATTTACTCCAACATCTAAAAACTCAACTGGTGGAAGACCTTCCGTCAGCAAGCCTTGCAAGGAAGTATTGACAAGATATGGGTGGTCACAGCACTGCAAAAACATCCACCATTAGTCCACACTTGAACTTAAAGAAAACTAAAAGTCATATTGCTGAAACAATAACAAGAACAGGAAGAGCTATTAGTATATATCAAAAGCAAATACAACCAGAAAGTGCCCTTAGATTATATCCTTTGAAGCAATAGACCTAAATGGCGTCCATTCCAAATAGTTCTCATCAGAGTAACAATGACCATTTCAAGTGCAAGAAAAGCAATAAAATTTCAGAAAATACAAAACCCTTGAAAATCAGATTTTGATTCCAACGGACCTTCCTTGTTGAAATAAGAATACCCTGAAGAGCTCCTACTTGATCGTTCCTCAAATTTGAACGAAGAGAAATAGCATTAGAGACTAAAATAGTACAGTACTGCTCAAGTTGCACATCAGAAAGTGGAACAGGAACCCAGTATTCAATAAACTTTGAGGAATCTGACTTGTTCTCATAAGCCAGATAACGTGAAAACCTCTCCTTTAACTCCACAGCACTATTGTTGTTAGAATCATTTGGCGAAGATTTGCCAGAAACAGTTTCCACCTTAGCCTCAAGAAATGAAAGCAGATTGCGGTAATCAGTTAGACTATCCTGGAAATGTCCAAAGCAGTATAGGGTCAGTAAGCCAGGCAAAGAAGCGGTAAAAATATTGACACTACTATCACAAGAATACCTTCACTTTATAAATAACAGGAATACCTTTTTTATTTTTGAAACAAATCACAGGAATACCATTCCGTAATAAACAAAAAAAGAAAAAGTAGAGGATTACCTTCACTTGGTCTCGAAACAGAAGTAGACGGAAATCAGTCACAAGTTTCCCTAATTGCTGAAGATTCCTAGACACCCTTGATCTGTGGCATTCATCAACTATTATTGCTTCCCATCTAAGGCAATCCAAAGCCTCTAAATCCTGGACAAGCACACATTACAAATTACTTCATAACATAATAAATTGTATAACCTTCCAAATATAACCTAGAGTTCATTCCGATACATCTGGGAGAAGCATTAAAACTAATCCTTTTTTTTTTTTATGTTTACAGTACTCCATTGATTCAAAAATGTGCACAAGTATATTTCTCCTGTCCAAAGTGAAGCATATAAAATAAGTCAGCCAGTGAAGAATTTGACTGAAAAGCTCCCAACCAATGTTCAAAAAGTTGGCAGCCCAGCCACCTAATCGGACTTCTAGATAGATTAAAAAACCCCTAAAAACCTCGAATCTGTGATTTATTGATCGATTTTTTTTTATTTCTTTTGAAATCAAAAGCAATAGTTAGTGGTAGTTTTTTAAGCTTCTAATGGTCGATTTTGAAAACTTTTGGCAACCCAATAGATGAGGTTTGGGCCGATATCATTTTGATTTTAATATTTTTAGAGTATTATCATATTTGAATTAGGGTTTTGATTTTTGTTTTTTGCTATAACATATTATGTTGTGAATCATTTGCTTTTTTCTTTTATTTTTTCCTTTAATGATATATTTACATGTTTGTAGTTGAAAGATTGAATTTTTTTTGCGATTAATTGATTATTTCCTTATTTGGACAATGAAATTGGGCCTACATCAAATTCTTTTATGAAAAATTGATTCTTTTTGTACAATGTATGATGTTATCGAATTCTTTTATGAATAATTGATTCTTTTTTTGCACAATGTGTGATGTTTTCAGATTGATTCTTTTATAAATAATTAATTCTTTGGTGAAGTTATAGATGATTATTTGCTTAGATTGATATTATATACTCATTGTTTCATATTATGTGATTTTTGTGTCATATTATTTCTTTCTTTTTTTACATACTGTTTCATATCATTTTATATAATTATATTGTATCTTTAAATCTCATTGTAAAGTTTTCTATAATGACATTTGGGATTTCAAGCAATTTGATGTATTACAATCTCTTTGAGTCTGATGTATTACAATCTCTTTGAGTCTTTGTATATGTAAATCTATTCTGTGACTGTAATATTATGTTTCCTCTTTTTCACGAGGGGTTTAGGGCTCTAAAATTGCCCTAAAAACTCCCTATGGCCTAAAAACCTGCCCTAAGAGCTCCTTAGTCCTTTTTGTTTGGGGAAGGGCGGGGGGGGGGGGGGAGATCCCCTACTCCTGGGCAGGTGCCTAGGCGCCCACCTGCGGTTTTTTTAACATTACTCCCAACATGTAAGCCTAACAAATTAGGCCTTAAAAATGGTCATTGTCAAAGAAGTTTTGGAATTTGTTTTCCGTGCAAGGGGGTTTGCAAGCTAATTAGGACTACCTCCAAATATAGTGAAACTAGGACCTACTCATGTCGCTAAAATTATCAAAAATCTCATCAAACACATTTTGTAGCTTCCAAGGGCAAGGTTCTCTACCAGTAGCCCAAGTTATTACTGTAAAAGACTGCCCTTTAATAACTAAGTTCTTCCAGCTAGAATCTAGGTTTCTGAGGCCAAATTATAGCACCTAGGCCTCACCGTCACTTGAAATACACTCTTACACTCTCATAGAGGACCTGAGTAGGTAAGAGACAATTTTCGTGGAAGTTCTCTTACAAGTCCTCTGACTCATGCTCTCCCAGGGATGCCTGTTGAACTTCCATTGATGTTCAGTTTCACAAAGCCTTCAGGAGGTGGCACCCAGATGGAGATATAACTCATAAATTTTAAAAATGCAAGATTCATAATCGGTGTAGTCCTAGCAAGTGTACATTCGATCCCTCGTGGGGACTACCACTGATTGTTAAGGGAGATGCCAAAAACAAAATCTCTTGGGCTGCTGGAAATGCCCCTCCTCCCTGTTACCTGGCCCCGATTTTTTACGCGATTACGCATATTTGCAGGGATATAGCCGTCGTATGGAAGCATATCTGGAGGGTGCGAGGGTCCAAGCTGCAGATCCATAAAAGCTGCGACTTAGTGTAGTGACTTTTTGCTTGCCACTTCTCTAGATCCTGGTTCCTTTTTTGCTTCAGACCACTGATTACACTTCTTATCTTTTCTTGTATATCCCGTGTAATTGGGCAAAACTTATAAGCACCAAAAAAAAATTTGTACGTGTAACTGGGCAAAACTTATAATCCCCAATTTTTCGTACGGGGCTCCTGTTCAGTAGCCTATTTTTTGCCGAGAGGCCCGATCTGTGGGCCCTCTAGATGGTATACTGTGACCTTTTTCTTTTAATACAACAGTTAACTTACATCAAAAAAGAAAGTTATTATCAAACACAAAATGCAAATATGTTAAATCTAACCACTGGAATCACTTAGACATGCCAACCACCCTAGTAAGGTTTCAATTGGGAGTGGTTATCCCAACAAATGCCTTTTTGACGTAAATGCATTCTGCCAGGCTCCAAAACGCACACCATACAGTTGAGCCAAACACACCCTTACACCAATTCTTGACTACCTTAAAGTCTGGTGTTACACCCCGTACACTGTCTCAGAGGGTTTCCAAACACTACTATTAAATTTTGCAGTAATTAGCCATTTGTGTCCCACCAATTCCCCAAATGTCCGTAAAAGTAAATCTTACAAACTTATAAAGATGCAGAAATAAATGAAAACGAGTACCTCAACAATAGCATCAGAGGCAGATACGAGCACCTCAAAAAGCACACAACCATTTTGGCTATAAAATTCTAATGTTCGGATGCTTTCTCTGACATCCTTGCTACCACTGTAGACAACAACATTTACAGAAGAGGCCAGACGCATGAACTCTGATTCCCAAACAGAAACTTCACTGGAAGTCGTGACAATAAGAACAGGACAGCATATATCAGATTGCAAAGACAAGATGAAAGAGATCACTCTGGCTATTCGTTCCTGCAATCAAGGAACAACAAGTCAACACATCGGATAAAGGATGAGCATATCAACATTCAAACTGCAAAAAAGTTGCAATTGCTCATCAACATTCAAACTGTGAAGGAAAGGCAAAAAAGTAGCAGACACATAACCAGTATTTACCAAGTAAAACCTAGACAAATTTAGTACCCTAGGGTTTTACAAAGCAAAGGAAAATTAGACGTAGAAAATGAAAAATGGACCAAGTCACAGTCCACTAGGTTTCATTAGAATATGAGATATGAGTGCATGTTTATCGTTCGTTCATTTGTTGAGTGTGTCTTGGACTACAGTGACACTCAGTGCTACAATACGTTGTATACTACAAGGACTTTATACGATATTAACTCGTACAATCTGCCTCAAGTTAGTGCATGGATGTCAAGAAACTAATCATGTCTGTTAAAGCCTTTCCCACTCCTTCAATAAAGATGTCTGATGGCTGATATTTGATCTTCATATTTAAAGTACATATGAGCTATCCAACCACTATTTCTTGAACAAAGCGGTAAGCGACCTCAATATGTTCTGTGCCATCATGAAAAAATGGGTTTCCTCCCTGCCTGGTTATGACAATAAAGTGAATATTTTATTGTTTTGAATAAAACACAATAAGGCAGTTTTGGTGGGACCAATGTTTCAAAAAGCGTTAGGCAGCACCTAGGCGATTCGGGGGGTCCAGGCGCCCAGAGCCTAGGCAGGTGCCCAGAATCTAGGCGGCTCAGTAGAAAAAAAAAGTTGGGTTTTTCTCACTCTAAAATAGGCTCTAATGGGTTCTAGGTTTCAAATAAAACTAAAACCCACAATGTTAGCACCTTTAGTATTAAAAAAATGTCCCAAAAACACCCTCAACGACGGGCATTTCCACCCCTGGGCAGAGCATAGGCGAGCCTAGGGATATCCGCTTTTTTTGGGCACTTAGGCCTGGGCGATGCGCCCAGGCCCCCAGAACCGCCTTGGCGGCCGCCTGGGCGCTGGGCGGTCCGCTTTTTGAAACACTGGTGGGACAAGTTTGACTCCCATATCAAAAAGAAGTGCTCTTGATCAGATAAAGTCCAAGTTGCAGAAGCCCTGGCAAGATAGTGTATGCACTAGAAGGGGCGACAACGTGCCATTTTCTACTTTTCCAGCTCACCAAATTGGCTTCAACAAATATGCAATATGTTGTGGTAGAATGTCTGTCAATGGGACAGCTTGCCCAATTGGCATCAGAACATCCCACTAAGTTTTGCATTACCCAAAACAAAGTCCCTTGCCAGGAAATGATTTGCGGTAGCGCAAGATCTAATGAAAACACGTGTATATGTAGATCGGGATGCATGCATGAAGTGACTAACCCCGCAGCATGAGCAATATCAGGTCCAGTAATAGTCAAATGGATGAGTTTGCTAACAAGCTTGATATAATCCTACATCTTCCAAAGTTGTACCAAAAATGAGATCCAACTTATTGTTAGAATCTATAGCCAAATTAATAGGTTTCAATCTCAGCTTCCCAGTTTCTTTAAATAGATGAAGAACATATTTGACACTGAGAAATAAAGAACCCCCGTCATGATTGAGCCACCTCAATACCAACAAAATATTTGAGAGAGCTTAAATCCCTAATGTTAAACCTTTTTTTCATCAATAGGTTTGGGGGGGCTGGAGGGCTCCTCTAAAAGTGTAGGCAGACATTGCACAATATACTTCATCCAAATCACCATCACGGAAGGTGTTCTCGACATATCCCATATATAAGAGCCACCTCCAATGATTCAAAAAGCGGACCGCCCAGGGCCAAGGCAACCCGCCTAGGCGGTCTGAAAGGCCTGGGTGCATCGCCTAGGCCTAAGCGGCCAAACTGGGCGGTATGGAACCCGCCTAGGCAGGCGCCCAACACCCAGCCCTGGGCGGCCACCCAGGGCTTGCGCCTCGCCCAGAGGCGGAAGTGGGTTTCGGTGGGGGCATTTTTTGTCCATTTTTTATATACTAAAGAGCCAAAACTTGGGGTTTTAGGTTCATTTGAAACCTAAAACTTATTGGAGCCCATTTTAGAGAGAGAGAGCCCCCAAAAAATTAGTTTTTTGTGAATTCTTTAGGATCGAAGGGTTTCTCAAAGTTAACAAAAATTGATCAAACAATCACCCATTGATATTAGATTTATTTTTTGATGTTTTAGAAATCTATTGGGGGTTTTTTAGAAGATTTTGAGTCTTTTAAAGCATCTTTGAGGTGGAAGTTTGAAGATTGAGCAATCAAACTCAAAGT
>NW_006498952.1:1060784-1080688 GCF_000471905.2 Amborella trichopoda
TAGCGCTATTTGAAACACTGGCCACCTCTGAATGGCTTAAATAGATAGCTTCACAAGAACATAACCCATTTTTGTTATTGGTAAGAAAATATAAAGATAATCTACACCATGGATCTAGGTGAAACCTTTAGATGCTAAACGGGGCTTATAGTGTGGAATGTCTACTTGAGCTCGTAGACCCAAAAATACATGCAATAGCCTTCTTGCCAGATGGACGTTTCAAAAGATCCCATGTATGGTTTTTCTTCAATGCTTGCATCCCCTCTTCCATGGCCTCTCTTTCACTTAGGATGTATTACAGCCTCTTGAAATGTCCTAGGTTCGGAGTGAGAATTCAAGGAAGCAAGAAAATAATGATGCTGAGAAGAGAGAACAGTATACAACAGAAAATGTTGAGTAGGACAAGAATCTCTTTCCTTCACAAAAAGCAATAGGAGGAGAGGAACAGGAAATTCATTCAAGGATTGACGACAAGCTCTAGGAAGCCTCTTGGGGGAAAAATCAATACATCATCATCATTATTTGAGCCTATTTGGGGTCGGCTACACAAATCTTATTCCGTCATTCTGTTCTATCAAGGGCCATACTCTCAGTGAAACCATAAGTGATGGCTTTTAAATTGCATGCCAGCTCCTTTTGCCTTCGTAAGTAGATCAGTATTGGTGATCGTTTTGGGACATAGACGAGTTGATAAACCGGTTGAGATACCAAGAAGTTTGGAAGAGGTTGGACAGAAAGAGATGAACCAGATTCAAATATAAAGACATTTAAAGGGGTTGCGCTAGACAGGTGGTAGGCCACCCCTCAAAAGGGTTGTCAAAGTGCATTAACCTTTAAACAATAGGATATATGTTCCAGAATGTGACACTTTGTGAAACAAAATGATTTTACTTCTTTGAACCATAGAACATATAAACCTTTTTAAGTAAACGGAGTATCCTTGGAAAATGAAACAACCAAAGGCTCTAAGATGGTCAACAAAGGGTGGATGCCCCATTAATTTTTAAGGACAAACATTATTAAGAATTGGGTTATGAAAGCTATTATGCCAAATGGACAGCATGACACCAGTAACTCTTTGGAACATGCATATTCATCAATTCTGATCTGGTAACCTCCAAAAGATGGTGATTGTGCCTGATAAAGTCCCTATTCACTTTAAGGCATCGAGATATATGTTTATTAACAAATTCGGTCCACTATCTGACCTAAGAAACCTTAGTTTCGCATCAAATTGGATAACAATCATTTTATGGTACTGTTTACAAATTTCAAAAACTTGATATTTGGATTTCACTGGATAAATTGAAGTTAACTTTACAAGAATCATTGATAATTGTCATAAAAAAAGAAAACGAGAACCAGAAGTAGAAGAAACTAGAGCTGGCAGCAAGCTTCGAATGTCTTAAAGCAAATGGCTAATGAAAAATCTCTTTATTAGAAGATAAAGGCAGACAACATTGTGTTGAGACTCAACACACTTCATAACTTAAATCCTGTCATTGCTGACCCTCATTGGAGGTAATGAAGACTTCCTAATTTTAACAGGAGGATGTCCAAAGCAAGCATGCTCGTAACAAGCATGGTAAGTAACCATCGCAGACGATGCCTTATTGCAATCATCCCTAGTCGTTGTCCCAGTCCTTAAACAATGAAAAACACAACGGGTAGGGTACTAGGTTGCAATTTAGAATTTTGGTGATTCTATTAACAGACAATAGATTAGCTAGAAAAGAAGGAATATGAAGAGCACGAAACAAGATTAGTAAGGACATAAGGAACACCCCTAGTTCCATAAACTGGTTAGTTGAAGCCATCAGCTGTGGACACAATTTTTGAAGACAGAGACTATTAAAAGGTAAAAAAAGGAGGATCGGTTACCTATCAAATGCTCAGGGGCTCCAGAATCCACAACTTAGCAGTTGATGTGGAGGAAACAAGAGAGTGACAGTTACTCTAAGTCAGGGGAGGAGGGAAAGGATGTACTCTCCTTCAAAAAAGCATCTGAAATCAACCCGACGTGTGCCCATATTATCAGCAAGCATCGCAGGATGCATTTCCTTGTCTGTTCTTCCCTCAGCAAAAGACCGTCAACAGTACAAAGGACAAGTAATATTTCACAAGCAAGGATACAGCTCCCAACAGTCTTACACCCTGTGTTCATCCTAGCAACTCATAGGCCACTTCCTAAACTTGGCAACATGTTTTTCAAGCCCCAAAGCACACTTACATGGGGGTGGATCACGGTGATTGCACTCCTCCCACATACCACATAAGATACCATAAGTAGCAGCTATTGTACAATCATCTTGTTTACACTTAGCTAGAACATCCCAGATTTCTCGTCTTACTAAGAAACATGTCCATCCCTAATGCCTGTCTGCATTAAATTCAGAAGCGTCCACTAAAGTAGCATCTTTTGAGTGCCACTCATTATATCCTGAGCATGTGCTGTCATTTTGAAGATCCATCTATATCACCTAAATTGTATCTTCCAAGCAAAAACATTTGAGCCAAAGGAGACACTGGAAAATAATTCACGACAGAAGTAATCACAATACTCAGATTGTCGAGCTGCACATTCTAAGAGCCAGCAATGGTAGGAATTTCTTTGGCTCTTCACTTGCCATAGCTCATGGAATCTTATGCACATGGAGAAAAGAAACAACATGATCAATTGAGGGAGAGAGACTAAATTTTGAGCAGCTAAGGAATACAATTGATTGCCATATCATGACATCTCTTAAAAAATGTCAGGACAATAGGCCCGTCACTCCAAAACAATAACCCAAACACCACCTAAACAACGTAAGGAAAAGATCAGAACAGATCTGGACAGTCAAAGAAAAAAATATCTTCATAGAGAGCTTTGTTTCTAGCACATCAAGGAAAAGAAATTACCATGGCTTAGAACATAGTACTGATTTGATACCCACGGACAAATCTGCCTGGATCAAAGTTTTTATATTTTTTGTCAAAAGATATCCTAAGAAACAAAACCACGATTGAAATGCTTCAACAATCTCGTTCAAACCTTCAAGTCATACCCGAACCCCTTCAATACGAGCAGCGTTCAAAAATACAGATTCGGCCACTTAGGCATTTTGGGTGCCTGGCCCACCTAGGCACCCCTCACAAAATTGAAACCAAACCCCCCCACCCAAAAAAAAAAAAACTGGGGAGTTATATTAGGGCATGGTTTTAAGCCTTAGGGAGTTTTGATAATACATGATTCACAACATAATATATAATAGCAAAACCAAATCAAAACCCTCTTTCAAATATGATAATACTTTAAAATTAGCAAAATCAAAAAAATCAAATCGATGTCGGTCCAAATCTCGTCTGTTGGGTCGCCAAAAGTCTTCAAAATCAACTACTATGAGCTCCAAATCCACTCACGAACTATTTCTTTTGTTTTGGGAAGAAATCAAAAAAAAATCAAACAGTTATCGATCTTTCAATAAATCTCAAAGGAGTGGTTTTTGGAGAGTATTTCTCACCCTAAACGCCATGGTTTTGGTTTTGGGGGTTTAGAATACCCCCCAAAACCCATTTCCCCCCTTTTTAGGGTGGAAAAATGATTTTTTTAACCCTCAACAAGACCCATTTTCCTCCTTTTTTCAACCTGTCACGAGGCGGCGCCTTGCCCGCCTAGCAAGGCGCCTAGATGCAAGCCGCATAATGACCTTGCCTAGCAAGCGCCTAGGCGTTTCTCAAAAAATTCTGCCTAGGCAGTCGAGCGGGCGAATTTTTTAACACTGAAAGGTATTGAAATTCCCAGCTCAACAAGTTGAGGAAAAGCCTCACGACGCATCGATACAAAAACATTGATAGAAATGACATCAGCACCAGCAGCCCTAGATCATGCTGGAAAAGTGCTCGACCGTCCTCCATTATTGTATGCCAAGGATAAGCAGCTTCTATGGAAAGGATTGCCACCTCTTATACCATGTAAAACCAAGCTAAGTTTGATTCGAGGATTTTACAGTGCAGACAAAAGTAAGAGACTGTAGAAAATGAAAATGGAACAAGTCAAAGTCCCCCAGGGTTTCATTAGAATCTATGTGAGAGAGATATGAGCAGATGTTTTAACCTCTGTCACAGTGCTTACATATCCTTCCTTATACATTGAGTGCTACAAAACAGAATACACTCCACATAGACCATATAAAACACTATCTTGCTCATTCTATACTCTGTAACATGAAATAAACATGTAACCTGGGATCTCCGCACCATTCATTCCAGATGACAAATGGTTCAGAAACACATTGGCATGTGACTGTTTCAAAAGATGGAGATCCAGATCAGGAACCATCGATCCTTGTGGGAATTGGAAGATGCGCATTCCAGGTCCCTGTCCCCTGATTCCCTGCCGATTCCATTATTTTATTAATTTTCTTTCCAATTTTTGACTGATTTGCCCTATCTGAATCATCGATCTCACTGATCTGAATCAGAACCCGTGTGTGGGTGATCCATCCCAACAATCCATGTTTAAATGTTTTAAAACAGCTGGTGTGTCGCATCTGGTTCCCACATGGTAACCACAGGAACCAAAAAGAATTTTGCAATGCATTGCATGTCAAATGATCCCTCTCTCTCACATCATGATTCCAATATGTTCTGTAACATCTTTTTTAGCAATCTCTAAAAGCCAGTCCCTAACATCTCACTATAAGTCTTTAAGGACCAATACTATCATTAGACAACAATATGCAGTATGCAATCATCAAGAATATGCAATAAGACTAAGTCCCAAATACCTGGTCATCAATGACAAGAGCATTGCTACCCTTGTGCCACATCTCTCGAAGCTTATTTACAGAACTTAAATGAAGACCCTCTTGTCCTGCAAGGGCCCCACCAGTCATCTTTTGCAACCTCAAGAAAGTACTAACCCTTTGCTTTTGTATCTGGCCACACATTCAATACACTGTTAAGATTTAACAACATAGGCAATGGATGCAACAGAAATAATAAACTCTTTAGTGTCTATATTCCAGAAAGCCAATAAAGCAACTAAAACTTCCAAGGAAAATAAATCATCCCCAGCAATGACAAAGATTTAAATCCCCTCAAGTAACAAGATCATCTAATTACAAAACAGAGAAAGACCAGAAAGATATGGTTGAGCCGATCTAACTGATGAAACCCTCCATATGCTTTTCCGACACAATGTTTAGATGCAGATATGACTTAACTGCAAAGATTTATTACAGAAAAGAGGTGATAAATAGATCATGTAAATAACTTCATAAGGCCAATAAATGCATGAACCATGAACAGATAGCAAAGTCTACATGATAAAATAAAACGTTGATAAAAATAAAGGGTACAATGCACACTTTTCTGGGGTATTCACTATAAATCACCTTCTCGGTTATAGACGGATCAGATACTTTCTTCGCCTTCTCAAGACGACTTTCATAATCCCTGAAGAGACACTTGGCTTCTGGGGAACTAAAAAATGTTGCACTCTCCAGCTCCCAAGTGATATGCTCATAATCTAGACCCCTCCATTTAACCAACCACTCCGTATTACAACCAAACAAGTGACTTCTACATCTGAAGAATATGTTTGGGGGCATTAAAAATCTTTTCTGCAGAAGACGATGGGGCTTGGTCCACTCAGAATTCCATTTCACAAACTACAAGAGAATTGCATCATGAGAACCCGAAAGAATACTTGAAAATTGAAAGGAACCTCAATATGATAAATAACTAATTAGCATGATGCATAAAATTAAGAATATGACTCCGCAAATGGATCCAGAAAAATAGGAAGATACACCCAATCTCTAAAATGGGCATTCTCACCTTGCCTTTCTGGTTATTCTTGTTGTATTTTGCAAGAACTGCAGGGGCTTCAGAAAGCAGCTGACTCTTTGGTACCCAACGGTTATGCACATGAGCAAGTCCCTTGTACTTGACAAAAAACTCTTGCAATTGCTCTTTTGAAACCATACTGCCTGGATCATCACCATCACAGCCACTTTCAGTCAATTATAAAAAAATCAGGAAGGCCCCATTCAAATGCCTAATAGGTGAGCCATAGGCCACAGAAGCATTCTCACCATCATTTGAAATCTTAGCGTCTCTGACATCCCAGATGGATTCAATTCCCTCAGACACTGAATGTAATCCCAATTCTATCTTCTTCTTCACACATGATAGGCAATGCCAAACGCCAGGCGGAACATGCTCCAGGGGAGGATCAAGACATTGTAAATGGTAGCTCTTTGAGCAACCTTTTCCCTCACAGCACCTGAAAGAAATAAAAGTGTATAAGACATTTCCAAATTTACTAAAAGAAGAAACTATTAGAAAGCCATATATCCTTATAATCAACAAGCTACTACTTAAAAAAATAAATAAACTTGAACAATCAACCTCTGTCAGATTCTAGTATAGCTTAACCCAGGTAGTGCTTGCCTCATAAAGATAGAAGTTCATTAAATCATAGTAGATAAAGGAATAGCTGGGAGGCTCAAAAAGAGCCTTAAACTATAAATCATAAAAGCCTTAACTATAAATCACAAGAAGTAGCTTTTACCAAGCGTTCTGCCAGCTTGCAATCATTTTAAATTTGAAGAAGTCAATAATATAATCTTTAGAGTAAGAGAAAGATGCAATGGGTGGGGTGGAGGAATTAAGACTAAAGCCATCAACAGCACATATGGCGAAGAGCTTGGTGGCTGAGACGAAAGACTACTTGAGTGCTAAACATCAGGATAAGGGTAGGAAAATGAGGAGACTAGCTCTTGGGAAGTGGTGAGCATTACTTTTGATGAAAGCTCTTTAAAGAACCTGGGACAGCAGGAGTAGGGAATTTATAAGAGGTGCTTACCACAGGGTGAATTTAGATTGTGAGATTCAGAGAGGCAAAGACTAGAGTTTTCTGAAGTACACCATTCGCCAGCAGGATTTTCCTGGGCTTCTTCTCTTGCCCCCTGCCTGTGGAGGGGGACTCCGAAGACATTATTATCCATTCCATCAACGAATGCCTCGTTTGATTAGTACAGACAGATTTGCTTGAGGAACTTAGAATTTTATTCTTCATTTGATTAGCATAGACAGATTTGCTTGAGGAACTTAGAATTTTATTCTTAGGAGGTCTCTTTCGAGGCTATCCAAAAGAAGGCTTATGTGGAGGTACATTTCGGGCCAGAATGTACTTGGAAATCTTTCTCCCAATATATATCTATATACTACATTATTAGGTCAAAGTTAAGGGATGGACACATGTCGCAAGAACAAAAAGGGACCCTAATGCTATAGAGATTGTAGGATAGAAACCTTATTTGTAAGTCACATCCATAGTTTCAAAAAGCAGACCGCCCAGCGCCTGGGCGCTCACCTAGGCGGATATCCCTGGGCGCCCACCTGAACCCACCTAGGTGGTGGCCCAAGGCCAGTGCCCCACCTAAGGGTGGAAATGCGGCTCCTTGAAGGTATTTTTGGGTCATTTTGTTAATTCTAAAAGGGTAAAATTGTGGGCTTTAGTTTCATTTGAAACCTAAAACCCATTAGAGGCTATTTTAGAGAGAGAAACCCAAAAAAAACAAATTCTACTGAGCGGCCTAGACCCCCCGACTGCCTAGGTGCCACTAGGGCTTTTTGAAACACCGGTCACATCCCCTATCTTTAGAGAAGGGAGAGAAGGGAGAGAGATACCGATTTTGAGAGAGAGAAAGAGGGGAGATGATTTTGAGAAAGAGCGAGAGAGATATGTGGGACAATTTTGAGAGAGAGAGAGAGAGATAGTCTTCAAAAGAGGGAGAGAGATATACATGGACAATTTTGAGAGAGAGAGAGAGAGAAACTTCAAAAGAGGGAGGGAGTGAAAAATATGTGGGAGAGATTTAGATTTTTGGAAGAGAATTTTATGGATATAAAAAGATATTTTATAGATAGACAACGCACGGAGATTTGAGAGTATCTATTATCTATTATTTTCCTCCAAATCTACCATTTTTATAAAAATTATAGGAGAGATAATCTTCAGAGAAATGGTCGATTCTCTTTTTTTCCACTATAAAAAGTAGAAAATCAAAATTATAGCAAATATAGATTTAGATAGAGAAGTACGTACAACATGTTGAAAAAGTTCTCTTTTTCTTTTCTTTTCCCTATATTTAGGATAAATTTTTTAGGTGAGATTGAGAAGTTAGAATATATGTCCTACTTCTTTGTTATCTCTCCCCATGTCTTCTCTCTTCTCTCTCTCTCTCTCTCTCCACGACTCCCCCTCCCTTCTCTCTCTCCCTCCTCTCTCTCTCCCTCCTCTCTCTCTCCCCAATGATATTCTCTCTATCTCTTCCCCACAACCCCGCCTCTCTTACCTCCCTTTTTTGTTTAGAACTTCTCTATTTGATTATTTTTAATAGGGTGTTGTATTTTTGGTTCATGGTTTTTTGGTTGAGTGATGTTCAATTTATTGTAGATATTTGATTACACATGGGAAATTGAGCAAGAAAATAAGTACACTTTGTATGTATGCTTGTATGTATGCTTAATGTTCATCTATTTTCGTTTTGTATTTTGTATTTGAGGCTTTAAAAATAGATTATGAATTTTTGTGCTTATTTATTTCATGTATAGCCAATCCTTTAAACAATTTTAAAGTTATCAAAAATAATTTTTATTTTTGCAAGAAATTATCTTTTTATGATCACTTTTAAATGATATATTTATATTTTCTAATTTAGTAATGTAAATTTTCTTAAAAAGTAAGTTTGTTTTTTTGTGTTTCCATGCTTTCTAAAATTACAAAGAAAAGTTCATTTTATTACAATTTTTCAAATATTTGAAATTAAGTACATTTTTATAAAAAAAAAAAACGAACTCTATATTTTGTATTTTATGAATAATTGATAAAGTTGAAGTGCAAAGTTTTGGTAGATAACTGCTAAATTTGATATTTTGAATTACAAAGTACCCCAAATAAAATATGTTATATCTATTACAAATGTAGAAACCAGCTTTCGTTCCTTTGATATTATTAAATTTTGAATTTTTAATGCTTTAAACCTTTATTTACATATTTTCCTTTTCTAGAAGTTTTCAGTCATAAAAAATGAGTATTTATAAATATAAAGATTTTAAAAACTTTTATATTGAAAAGAAAAGACTGACTAATTTATTTAATGAATTAAAAATTATAAAAAAATATATTAAAGGTATAAAAATAATGAATTAAAAATTATAAAAAATATTAAAGGTATTAAAAATGTGAGGTTTGGATATAAAAGTTTTTTAAAGCATAAGAAAACATTAAAAATGGTATTTAAAAGCATAAAGCAATCCTGAAAACTAATTCAAAAAAAAACATTAACATAGTTTATTCTCATTGGTGATTTTGCCATCTATGTTTTGAGTCATGTAGATCTCTTTTCATCTCCTATTTTTATTGCTTCAAAAGCACCACTACTGTGACACCTAAACATGTCCTATATTTTAGAGATTTTATATCAGGTTACATAATCCAACACCTGTGAGAGTAGCATGTCCTCTCTTTTGGTTATCTGGATTCAATATCTCTACTTTTCTATTTTTAGATTATTTTCTGTGAACTCTAAAGAGGTACTTTTTTCATGTTTTTTATTTATTTTTTATTTTTCATACAACTTCATACAAACCATGTAACTTGATGAGGCCTATGGTTTATAAATATGATTAAGGGTCTATGTAGATCGTTTAGTTTTATTTTTCCTATATTTTGTTCACCATTGTTTGAATTTTGACACTAACACTTTGGTTTGTGCATTGACAATTGATTTCATAATTTCTTTTAAATATTTATTATTGCTTTATGCGTGATGTATTAATAGCACCTGCAATGCAGGTGCATGGTACTATTGAAAGTCAAAATTAGGAACTTCAGATTCTTGACCTATAACATAAATCTTAGTAGTGGCAAACTTGCAATGTATACCTAATACTCCGTTTCAGTTCAACAGTAATAAATAATTAAAGGAAAAAAATCCCTGGTCACAATGGCAAAAATGCACAGAGCAAACTAAATGTCAACAAATACAAATATGTTTTGGGTAGGTTAGCAAATTTAAAGATCAAAAGTGGGAAAAGTACCCAAGTCGCCGGTAACTATACAATCAGCTAAAATGCAAGATGAACAAGTTCTAGTGACCTACTACAAAAGCAATTATATTTATTCTCTGAAGTCTAGGCTAAACACCACTCTAGTGTACAGCAGCAATAAAAACAACTATTGCATACAGAGAGCTAGAACGATATGGATGGTCGGAGACAAAAAAAATAACAAAAGAAGGAAGTTATGCTACACACAAGAGCTTTCCACCACGGTTGCAGATGATACAAGCATTGATCTGGCGATTAGCATGATCATTCAAATCCTTGTGTTGAGAACTGTCAGCATTTTCTTCAAAAATTTCTCTACTGGCACTAACCTGCAGTCTCACTCTATCCTAGATCGAAGCACAAAAGAAGAGGACAGCATCAGCTTTCATTCGAACTTTTAATGATAGAAAATGACAAGATTCCTTTTCAACTATTTGTGAAGGCCAAAGAAAGAAGCAAGTCTTTCAGGACTACGATCAAATGGGGAAAACAAAGTATCTAAGAATTTACTTCTTCCAGAGAAAGTGCTCCATTTGGGGTAGTACAGGATCCGATCAATCCGTTTATATTTTTTCTGGCCAAGTCAGAGAAGATAGATTGATTTGTTAGACTGCAAATACAATAAATGCTCCAAAGCATAAGTTGTCAAGACAATTATCATTTCAGGAATAAAATATCATTTCACTGGTCACAGTAAATAACAACAAAATACATAACACAAGGGTATCACCGAACTTTCTGCATTCATCAGGTTTCCCAGAAGCATCAAACTTAAAAATTTTCACGGCCTTTTCCTCTTGGGGGCAGCTTACTACAACCCCAATTTCTGGAGAACTTCTTGACACACGCTCAGAAACTTCCTAGGCAAGATGAAAATATTACAATTATTAAGCGAGAATGATTATACAACTTGTCATAAACTAATGATCGCAAAGGCATTGATGAGATAAATTCATAAAACTGCAACCCCAACATAAACTAGTACAATAAAAAACTAAAACATACAAAACAGAAAAAAAAAATTATATAGAAATATTAAGTCATAGACTCCATGAAGTTTATGGACAGTAAGAAACGATTATCTATACAGTTCTTCAGAACAATTTCTTGATATTTTTTTTTTCTATTATACTTTTTGGTTGGTTTGCCTCAGACCAAACAGAACCTTTCTTCCATTTTCCTAATAACATTTAATCCATGAATGCCATCTGTTGTACAATAATATTAAACGTAATGATAAATATTCAAGTAACTTTACAATATAAGGAGTTAATTGAATTGTCCTATATGAAGCATTTCAAAGCCTTAACTACTGAACAGAAATCCATGACCTCGGTCTCAAAATGAGCTGCTACAAAACAAGTTTCCATCCCAAGAGCTATAGAAGGTATTGCAAGAATTTAAAACACACAATATAGTATCATACTGAACAATAACTGTCTCAAGAATAAACCAACATGAAAGAAGTGTCTAGGTGCAATTGCGTGCAGCCACATTAGAGGGTTAAAAACTCTATTATTGTGCACTTTAAGCAAGAAAAATCATGACAAGAGGAAAATCCCATTGATATCCTAAGGAGATGCTTTAGACATTGAACAACCAAAAGATTTAATGCCCTTACTTCCCCAAAAGGGTCCAAAATTCCCCATGACAGGCCATTTGTTCCATTGCAAAGCAGCAATCACATTTTTTTTTAATATTAAAGCAGCAATCACAGTTAATAGCAATCATTGAAAGCAGCAGCCTTTTCAAGCTATTGGACTGTTGCCCATATGTCACAAGGTTGCCATTCCTGCAAATTTCCCTTTGAATACCGGCAACATAATCTTGCGCATAAAACGCCATAATAAGTATTATTCTTTTCATATATCTCCTTTTTCATATGAAACAGATATGTTGAATTCAGATTAAATACTTATGATGCAAATAAAAATTAGAGACAAACCTCAGAAGTAGAAACTGCAGTGAATGATGCTTTCACATTTGCCATGAAGACCAGATTTCGTGAATCATCATTTACCCTACAATAAAGAAGAACAAATTTATTACTCAAAATGATGCTTTCTAGTCCACAATATTCATGCACACCAATCACAGTATAGCATCAAAAATGCCTCGACGAAAATTATTGATACTCCTCTTCCCCTACCCATTTACCATTCATTTGAAAATACAGAGTCTGGGACATCAACTGAATATTATCAAGAGATAAAAGAAACTACAGCTGCAACGCCTCCATGAGCTATTGAAAAACTGAAGCACTATAACCTTGTGAGACATGAAAGACAGCCTTAGCATGGCTCAATAATAAACTAGCTAAGACAGCCTTAGCATGGCTCAATAATAAACTAGCTAAGACAGCCTTAGCATGGCTCAATAATAAACTAGCTAATCACAATTGTAAGTGCTAGGATTACATGAAGACCTCACAATTAGTATAAGTTATACACAGCTAAATTAATTCTCATTTACAAGCTAGATAACCCGTCAGAAGAGAGGATGCACTTAATTCTAAAAAGAGCACAAAGATCATAAACAATGCTGCAGTACATATGCAACTGAAAAGAAAGAAAAATTTATATTTTACAGAAGTACACAACTGAGAAACAATTTACCCAAAGATAAGATGAACAAAGCACGACAAAAATTATGATTCATGTAAAATGTTTGAAGCCACAATTACATACCTTTGTAATTCCAAGTTGGTAGCACAATGATCTTCACTAACACTCCCATCACGAACCTCTGATGTTCCACTAACTTTATTTCTTTTGCTTTTGGGTGGAGAAGATGAAGCCGCATCACCCGAAGAAGACTCTAAACCACAAAGGTCCTTATGTGCAGTAACTTTAGTATCGTCATCACGGTCTGCAGTTTTACGCTTTCTCTGAGAAACTTTATCCTTGCAGGCATTTTGGGCTAGATAATCCGCATCTTTATTGGTGTCAACAGCTTCATACTTCGCTTCTGAAAAAGCTGACTCTACATTTTCTTGCAAAGAGATGTTATCCTTCTCTCCGTGATCTTCATTTGTGCTACCAACCATCTCTGCCCCTACAAAGTCCAACATTGACATGCTTCCACCCTTCATTTCCCATAACTTTTGATGTTGTGACAAAGAAAGGAAGTTGAAATCAACATATAAGGAAGTTGAAATCAACATACCTTTGTCTGATGAAACACTATCCACCAAAGCAGCTTTCCCTTTCGTGACACTCCCCTGAAGTTGGGTTTTCTCAAAATCAACATCATTGAAAACCTCTTTAATTGTGGGGCTATCCAATGATGTTTGTGAATCTGAAAAGTAAAACCATCAAATAATCATCATTTTATCCAAAACAAACAAAGAGAGAGAGAGAGAGAGAGAGAGCTTCACAACCCACAAAAACTTGTTTGCGAAATAGGTGACAACATAAACATCATTTCATATCATTCATATCAAAAATAACAAGGGAAACATTCATATCATTCATATCAAAAATAACAAGGGAAACATTTCATATCATTCATATCAAAAACTTCAAGCCCCACAAAAATAACAAGGGAAACAAAACAAAAAATCATCACCCAGACCCGCACAATAACTTGAAAGCCTCACATAAGCAAATAAAATTATGTTTAAAAAGCAAAACAAAACAAAAACTAACTGTCATACTATGGGACACATTGTTACTCCCAAGGTGGGAAACCAACTTACCAGTACTCTGATTCTTGCTACGGGAGTCCTCACTCTGAGACTGAGAGGCTGGTGTACTTTGGCTGTTGCTCATTAAATGACCCTCCTCAGTATCAAACTTCTGCTTCTTATTTGGATGTATCACATCCCTTTCTTTTCCATTAGTGATACCATTAGCATCCTTTTTAGAATTAGAACCAGATCCAGCAACTACCCTTTCAAATTTAGAATGCAATTTTGTCCCACCTAATGACACCTGATTGTCATCTTTTCCTTCACTATGGGCAGATTTACCAGCATCTGTTCCTTGAGGGTGCAAATCATAACCAACATATTAACTCAGAAACAGAACCACGAGACTCTTGAAAGAAAAACTTTAAAAGAAAAAATAAAACTAAAAAATTAAATAAAACATAAAAAATTAAAAAAATAAAATTTGATGTAACTCCCAGTTCCGAATTTTCTTTTTGCAAAAATTAGCAATAAAATAACAAAAAACCAGACCTTCTCCTGAAGAGTCCAAAAGAATATTAATTATTTTTTTTAATTCACTCCTTGTTCTTGAACTCCAGCAATATCTGTTCTATTCTCTATCAAATACTTGAATGAGTATTCTATTTGAGTTTTTACCCTCATTTTTCTCGCCATGACATTTTTTTTTTTTCATTCCGCTCTCAAAATGAAAAGCTCCCAAGACCCTACACTATTCAATAAAATAGTGCCATAGGTCTGTACTGAAAATGACAAAAACATACAACATTTTGCCGAAGTCCTACAACAAGAGGAAAGCATTCAACTACCTGAGGCATTAGCGTCTTCCACCTTGGGTGGCCTTGTGATAAAGTATTCCCGGTATACATGGCGATGCAAAAATTTCCTCCGAGGCTTTAAAGCATTTTTATCTGCCCCATTTTCCTTATGACCACTTTCTTTGCTGCTTGTTGTCTCTTGTGTTCCCCCATTCCCTGATTTATTTGAGGAGCTGGAGCCCACTTTTTTCTCATTTTTTTCTGATTTTTTCGAACTTGCAGAAGTTGAAGCCCTTTTCTTCTCACCTTTTCCAGATTTTGAAGCCACATGCTTGTCAGTCTTCTTAACCTTTTTGCTCGAAGGACTCAACGATACCTTCTTTCCAGATTTATCAACCTTCTTTCCCTTTAGAAGACTGAGAACCCCAATCTTCTTTGTTTTTTTCTTCGATGTTTTGGGACTCAAATGACTTGGAGAACCTGACTTATCCGCTTTATCAAGCTTTTTCTGAGAAGACGAGCTTAGTGATTTCCGCTTCTTCGATAATACCTCTCTAGCTGACCTCCTCAAGCCTGAAGAATTGGTTAGAGAGCCACGAATGTCTGAGCCCTTTGGTCGTAAACCCATTCTTTTCCTGCTAAAGCTTCCACTAGAGCTGGTAAGATCCTCATCCCTTAACTTACGAGCTGATCGGTTAACTTTGGACATACTTTCTCTGTCATGATGATAGCAAAATCAGCAGTGAAAACCCAGTTGGTACGTGTTTCTTTTTTTCGGTCGGGTGGAGGGGAGAAGAGAGAGAGAGAGATAAACCAACATCCACAGGGACAGAAAAGGCCAGCATCCAAAAATCCAGGGAAGAGAGAGAGAGATAAACCAACATCCACAAGGAAAGAAAAGGTCAGCATCCAAAAATCCAGGGAAGAGAGAGAGAGAGATAAACCAACATCCACGAGGAAAGAAAAGGTCAGCATCCAAAAATCCAGGGAAGAGAACGAGGGGGTTATCAATAGCAAGAACCCCCTCGGTTTTTCAAGAAAGAGCACGAAATTAATAACAGTAACCCAGAGAGAGTTGGTTGGGACGGAACCAGTAGCAAAAAAACAAAGAAAGTTCTCTGTTTTTTTTCTTTTTGGATAACCAGAGAGAGAGAGAGTGAGAGATACAAATACAGCATTTTAGTGTACCAACCAAATAAATAAATCTATTCCCATGCAAATAAAATAGACATGAATATTCACTTTGTGAACCCAAGGCCTCACCTAAGAATTCCCTGGCATGAATCAAATGAATCTCTCCCTTACCCCTTTACCTTGAAAAATAAGCAGAATATTATCAACCACTCTGAAGACCACTAAACATTCTTCAGTTTCATCAACCCTATAACTTAAATTTTAAAGCTATACCAGCTGAAATCAATATTTGAAAACCCTAATACATACTAAGGGAGAAGCAGAGCCACTCAAAACATCAAAAATAACAATGTAGAAGCCTAATTGTCAAAATTCAATACAAAATTTACAGTAAAAAACGAAATCAATTAAGAAGGTATCAAGATAAAGTAAAGAATGTATATTCGATTTACTCTTCTCTTCAGTTAAATTTGTACTGCATGTAGCAGTAAAAATAGTGTTCTAATCATAAAACAAACACAATGTGAGGCAATAATCAACATAAACTAAACAGAAATCTCTAGATCACCAAAATATCAAACCTCACAAAAATTCTCTTTACAAACACAAATCACCACCAAAAACAAAGGGGAAAAACACTTCAAACACAACGAAATGCAGAGATTATCCACAAATTCCTTGTGCATTCACGTAAATTCCCTCGGACATTATTTTCACCATGAAAACTCCGTGTATAACAAAAAAGGATCTTCAGATTAGGGCATGTCAAGTACCTTCATAAATGAAAGTCCTCAAGTAACTGAATCCCTGCCAAGACGGGAGAAAACCCAAAACCCTAAGTCTATGGAAACAAAAGCTCCGAGACTGAAGAATATACAGTGAATACCTCGAGTTAATGGCGATGAAAAATCACGATTTTCCTGTGATTTAATGAGCAAAGAAGAAACGCGGAGAAATTCACGCACAGGTTGTGTACGAGAAATAGCGAAAAAGGAGCTTGATCCGGAATAAAAAAAAAAAAAAACAGAAGAATAAAATCTTAAAAATCAAAATAATTCATGAGAATGGAGCATTATATAGAGGCTTGCAGGGCGGGAACAATACCGAAATTGGCCTTAACAAGCTGCGTTTATATCGAGAATGGGACTTTAGTTTCAATATTTCGAGATTCGCCTTTGCCCGTGGTTAACGGTGATTGTTACTTGGCTGTTCTTCCTTACCTTCGTTTGTTTTGGACAATGTTACCAAACTTTATTGATCGAAAGAATAAAAGTAAAGAAATTACATCCTTAATAATAACCAAACAAGGAAACACCTTGTTTCACTCGATAATCTACAACGTCGTTAGCTTCCTGATAGACATGACGAAACGAAACCGCAAAGAAGCTATCAGATTTAAAACTTAGATCCAAAATAATTTCAACTACCAAAGGACCCATTGTTCTTTATTGTACCACCTAATTACATTCCCCTTCAATAACATAACAATGTCCTATATGTCTTTCGTTGATAATTTTCAAACCCTAGATAAGTACTACAAATTCAGTATAATTAACGGGGTTGATACCACATATACCTGCATAAGAAAAAGCAATATCTCATTGCCAATCTCTAATGATCCCATCAAACCCTACCCAACCAAGATTACTACAATAGCTGCCATTGAAATTATGTTTAAAACAACCTTGAACCGGAGGCATCCATCAACATTTAGGCCGACTCCTCACCACCTCCTTCTAAAATAGATTTAAGAGGTCAAGCCTTGCATCTACTTCTGAGATACCCCAACCATCTTTGGTGATCGATAACCAACGCCATAATGAATGCTCAATATTATTTAGCACTCTATCAAATTGTAACGCCTTCTATTAAAAGTCTGGTGATCCTGTTCTTTCCCAACTTCCCAAAGAATTACCTCTCTCAAGATTTTCCATATTGTCATACCCACCTTTGGAAGGGAATGGATATTCAGATGGACCACAATATCCAGCACGGTAAACAACACTGCCAATCTTATCCCCATTTGATAGAAGCATCGATATCAAATTCTAAAGACAAATGAACAATATATAACAAATGGGCACATGTCTCGCCATCTTCCTTGCACATCTAGCATATATTTGGGATTATCTTATCCTTTTTTATCTGATTATCCACAATGAAGATCTTATCTTGAACTGCCACCAAATAAAAACTCGCACTTTGTATGAAATATACCATTTCCATACCTAGGCCACTAGCAGTAAAAACCATCCCCAACGGTCATGGAAAAACAATCTATACTGGATTTAACAAAGAATTGTCGGTCACATTCCACTTCCCAAATTAATTCATTACCCAAATTTGGAGAAATATACACTTCCTCCAACTCCTACAATAGACTAAAGAATCGGAGATGAATATCATCTTGGATTTGGTTATAGGAGTTCCAACTAACCTTACTACCTCGGACTTCAGACAGCTCTGAAATTTTCCCATATGGTTGCCAAACGTTTTCAAACAAATCCAAATATGAGAGTTTAAGTAGTCAATCCCCCAACCATTTATGGTGCCAAAATAAGACAATAATATCTAGCTCCACATACCAATGAACATTACATTCTTACAAATGATTGCAAGCAAAAAAAAGTTTTCCACTATAAGGAATTACCATTTCTACCTCTATTGTTTGAAATCCACATTCCCTTATCTAATCCATAGTTGGAACCTAGCACTTGGTAGTATAGTTGGTCTCTTAAGTAGAAACTCCTCCACCACCACTTACAAAGGAGGGCTTTGTTAACAAGTATAATCCTCCTCATACCCATACCACATTCACTCTTAGGGGTACAAACCCTATCTCATCTAAGCAAATGGAATTTCTTTTGACCACCATAAGTACCCCAAAGGAAATTTTTTATCATGCATTCAATTCTCTTAGCCACCACATTTGGCATTTGTAACAAAGATATTTGATATATTGGGAGATTCGCCAAACATAATTTAAGTAAAGTTTCTCTCCCCTTCAAATAAAGATACTTGTGTTTCCTTGTATCCAATTTGAATTGAATACGTTATAATATAGTATCCCATGCAGAGATAGATAGCCTTGCATATGAAATAGGAAGACCCATATTAGTTATGGGGAAAGCATCAATCCGACGCCCCATACACTCATCAATATTTTTTACCACTATATCATTGCATCCAATACCTATTACCGATATTTGGCAAAATTTACTTTCAACCCCAAAGCAATTTTGTAGCATCTCAATAATCTTCCAATATTACTCACTTGGGTACAATTAGTTTCACAAAATATTACTGTATCATGTGCATATTGCGAGTAAAACAACCTTGGCTCTTGTGCCACCTTGAACCTTTAAAATTTACCTCTACTCTCCACATGGTGGAACACGAGGCTAAAATATTATGCATAAATGGTAAAGAAAACAAGGGGCCAAAGGGTCCCCTTGCATCAATCCCCTTAATGCCCTAAAGAAGTATTTGGACTACCATTAATTATAACTGAAAAATAAGCTGCTGATAGGTAACAAAAAATCCAATTCCTACATTTCACAGCAAAGTCGATTCTTAAAGAATGACACTCCTGTCACTCCTCAAGAATTTACAATACTGTTATTCTTGAGATGTGACAGACAAAATATATATACATCTATTAATAGGACAACTTTACAGTGGTGAGGTCTTACAAAATAACAAAATAAAGCTAGCACAACAACAATATCTTCCAAGGTTGATCTTGACTAGCACTCAAAATGAATCCGCAGTTATCCTGAAAAAATATTTACCATAGTTTGATGAGTTTGGCTACTCAGTAAGTGATCATCATAATCCTAAAAATAATCATGATTGAAAGATATCAATATTTTCCAAAATGAGATCTATTAACAGAAATGCATCAACAGCTTCACTTTCAATAAATGCATAATTAAGTATAATCTGAGTAATTGAAATGCTTATAACACTTTTAACGGCAGTGCATAATTCAAAGGATTTCACAAAATACCCTACTGGCGTCCCAAGTAGGTCACCTATATACCCCATCAGTGTCCTGATGGGTCCACTTAATCCCTATCGGCGTCCCAAATAGGTCCACTTAATCCCTGCAGGTCCACTTATACATCACCGGCGTACCGGATGAGTCCACTTAATCCCTACCGGCGTCCCAGATAGGTCCACTTATACCTCACCGGCGAACCGGATGAGTCCACTTGCATACTTAAATTATTTCTAAATCT
>NW_006498952.1:1088047-1101035 GCF_000471905.2 Amborella trichopoda
TACGTACTACGACGTCTCTCTCTCTCTCTGCACTCTGTCGTCTCTCTCTCTCTCTCTCTCTCTCTCTCTCTCTCTCTCTCTCTCTTTGGGTTGTAGTTTGTAGTCAAGGCCCTTGGCTTGGTCTTCTCACATACTAGCCCACACCATTCTCTATCTTCACTCTATTTTAGCATTGTTTATCCAAGCTGTCACCCTAAGCCTCTACACTGCCTATGAATATTTGAAAGTAGCTACTTATCATCTCATGTATAGCAAGTTTTCCTAGTTGTCGAATGCTTGATTGACTTGTATTTGGAAGTCTATTCCCTCATACTTTGGTACACTAAGAGGGGAAGTTCTCATACCATTTTTTCCACTTATTCTCATCCAATTGCAGAGATCTTTGAGTGAATTAATAATTCTTCTTGGTGCTTCTTATTGTTGGAGCAAGAAGGGATGGTGATATAATCGCTATTGGAAATAGTGATTTAGCAATAGGTCGGTGTCAACTAGTCCTTTTGAGGCAATCCTACGAGTGTATAGAAACCAATGCTCTTGACTTGGACTACAATATAGTTGAAAACGAGCCAATACAATATGAAAATTTTACAATACACTTGCAATTACATATCAAAAAATGAAAAGTACAGTGAACTATTGACTTTTAAATATACTCAATTGAGATGATACAGCTTAAAGTGTGTTATTTTGAATATGAACAAAACAAGTTATAAAAGGAGATCATCTACAACACATGTATAGTATGCATTTTAAAGTCAGCACCGTTCAAACTTGTCTAGCAAAACTATATATTAATGCACTCGTAAAAGCTCATCACAACATGATATTCATAACAATAACATGCATATGCTCAATGTATGATGCACCATAACTATGGGAAGCTAATCAGAGCTCTCGGGTGCCCGGTTTAGGATATTGGGTCTTAGCTATGTACCAATGAGTGACATGTGATGTCATATCACAAAATCAAGCCAATTCATCATCTAAAACATGGGAAGTCAATCATCTACTGAAACATACTGAAAATATGGAAAGATTTACAGAGATTCAAATATCCTAATAGTGGGAAGTTTGTGGGAGAGATCCGACTCTTTAAACACAAAAGTGGTTCATTGCGTTCAAAATTTGGCTCACAAAAAGACAATATCTTCTTATAAAATCAACAATTTAAGAGGTCAAGGAGATGATCCAAGTGATTGATATGAATATGAAAAGCTCAGAGAAATATCAATAAAAAATACTCCAAAATTCAAAGGATAAAACTCATAGAAAATTGTGTCAAAATGTGTATGAATGAAGCCTTAAGCCACACAAATCAATAAATATAAACTGATATAATCATAAATGAGGATAAATATTGTTGTAATTGAGAATTTACTACAAGGAGGAACTAAACAAATCAATGCAAATTGAAAGACTTTACTCAATTGTTCAAGGCTTGAAAACTAGATCATCTATGACTTGAAATTTGAAATTTGGATTACCATTAATGAAATAGTATGACATCTTCAATGGAACTCTTCTCTTACATCAGCATGTAAGAGCTTTTAGAGAGAGAAAAAGACAACGATGAAGAGCTTAGGCGTATCACACACAAAGGGAGAGAGGAGAGAGAGTGGCTCGTCACTTTTGGAGGGAGTTTGTGAAATGGAAGGTAAAAAAAAAAAGGGTTTAAGAGGGTATTTATAGCTTATTAAACCTCAAGTGTGGAGATATTTCTAAATGAATGAATCTTAATCCTTAATGTCATCTACCAAATGCTATAAAGAGATACATGATCCTTGTCCACCATCCACCATCATGTCATGAAGATGTATGGTATGGTTTTAAATACATTTATCCTATTTAATTCACTCCAAATTCCTTTGTTATAAAAAAACCCATGCTATTTACATTTAATAAATCTTCAAACCAAGATAGATGGTATGCCCTTTTGGTTATTTGTCCCCAAAGTAAATATTTGAAAATTCCCTCCATTTCATAAGAGCATGTGGGGCTAATGAAATCATGCCTCATAAGCAAAGTGATTATTTACACTTATACTATATGCCTTTAGAGTTAGACTTGTACACTATACCCCTTTTAGAATCCTCTACACACGTGCATAAAATACTTGTTTTAGGCATATAATAGGTGCTATTTTTTTTCAAAATCTTTATATTTTAGAAAATTCCACAACCTCAACTTAAATCAACAACAAAACAAATGGTATGGGGTCCCTCGAGTGGGGTTGACGTCAACCCCACATCATCTCCATGTGGGGAGATGTGAGACACCATCAAGGTGACATGTGGACACCCATTGGCCATTTGGGTATCCAGTGTAAGTCTCAGCTATCATCGTTAGTCATTTATTTTAAACAATTTTAAAAATTGGATTTTTTAGCCCATAAAAATTATCATATATTCATAAAAATCATTTTAATAATTTTCCATCAATTAAAATATTTAAGCATTGATTAAAAATACTTACAAGGAAAATTATAATCCTTTGAGTCGAATTGAAACAGAGCATTGCACTTGGCTACAAAGCCACATTTTCGGTATGACCCAACAAACTCATGACTCACAATGTATAATCAATGCCTCATGATATCAGCTAATCAAAGTCAAACCGATTGGCGATTCTAAATCCCCAACTTTAAGTGGATTTGAAGTGCACCCCCTAGTATAGATGCACACAAACATGGTGTAGGGGTTTCTCTCTTGGCACATGTACAGAGTTATATCCAATGGATCATTGGAAGAGCGGCTTCCCATGCATTGCGACTGTATTGCACATGCTACGACAATTTTAGGACTCGAGGATTTGGGCCAATGTTCTCTATTGGCCCTAACATTTTGTATATGGCTTTTCGTCATTAAATTCATACATAAATCATATTGCCCTAACCCATCACCCAATCATGATGCACAAACATAACAATCGATTATGACGTAAAGGTAACCCTCAACTCTCTTAATACCTCTCATGCATAGATCCTCTTCATGACCTAATCGGGGTTCTGTGACTATTGGTCCCAATGCGTCAAGATCCGAGAGTCACGTCATTCTTTTACTCTCTCTAATGTTAAGAGTCATTGCAAATGTCAAAATTTAAGGCCTTTAAATGACATAATTCCAACAAATCCTAGGAACCTTGTTGCACTTTTTGGCTTCTCATAGTTATATTATATAATTAATATGTTTATGTTCTAATATAGTTGAGACTGCAATTTGAGTTGTTATAGTGAAGTTGTGGTTGTATTTGGCATCAAGTCCTTGTAAGACTCGTGCTATAAGTTTATATTATATGTATTGTCTTATAAGTTATAATATCTACTATGTCAACAAAATTGAAAAGGAGTCAGGGGTTTGCTAGTGGGATCTTTTGGGCTTTATTATCAATTGTATTCAAGTTTAATGTGTCTTTTATTTTGTGGTACCGTTGTTATTTGTTTGTAACTGGTTATTATAATTAAACTTCCTAGAGTTGGATATAAAAAAAAGTATATAATACAATGCTGGGAGGAGAAACCATTAATGCCATCACTAATATCATAGTAGATTATGACCTTTACCATGTAAAACCTTCTCGAGTTATTTCACTTGCAGGGATGACTATATGGCAAGGATTATTTAGAAAAGTAGCCCTTCAATGTTGCTCGATTGGTCGAGGATGGTGAGGCAACTACATTACACTTATTGAATGTAATGTAGTTGGTAAAGACTAGTGCACTAGCCTGGAAGGCGTCCAGGGCAAGGGATGTGGAGGTGACTGACACTAAAGAGTCAAGTGATGGCCATAGGGAGATAGTTAGCGCTGAAGGTGGATCATGGTCTCAGTATCATCATGCTCCACAGCTGGTGAGACATCTACAATTAATGGGCGGTGTGATGTGGGGGGCATCCACCTAGCCCAAGTGCGGCAGAAAACAAGTGATTTGGCAACCAACTTGAGGGTTGTAAGTTGGTTGTGGTGGCAGAAGAGGTGGCTGGCCAGATACTTGGTTGGTTAGGTGTGCATACCGTAATCGTCATGGGTGGGTTTGAATTGTCGAGCAACCAGGGGGTTGTGCAACCAACATGAGTCATGAGAGAGTGGATGTTCTAGAAGGTAAGTAGGTCTTAATAGCCACCATGACTTACCATATAGGTTTGAATTGACATGCATGGATAATCAAGATTAGTGGAGTCCGCTAACAAATATTTATAACCCTGTAATAAATAATGTGCGCATGTATTAAAGGTGTAGGGAGTGGACTAGTATAAGTGCCAAACCAGAGTGGTGGGTCGTGAACATTACATCCTTAAAATATGGGTTGTAAGGGTGCACAAATATATGGTTTTATTCAAGGTGAATAGCCAAATGCTCTCTTAACCTTGATAAATATGTATTTCACACAAGCAAAAATATTATATACTTATGTAGGACCATATCGTGCATTTGCTTCTTCAAGTAAAATTTCAGCTCAAGAGAAATTTGAGGCAAGATTAGGAAAATTCTATGAACTTAGAAATTTATGGGATATAAACTCCTCAATCCAGCATTACAAAGGAAAATTTGGTGAACTTGAAAATTAATGGGATATAACCTCCTAATTCCAACATTGCAAAGAACAAAAAAAAAAAAAAAAGAAAAAGAAAAGAGAGAGAGTAAATATCCCTAAAGGCTAGAGGGCTCAAAAATCCCCATTTACATATATTAGGTATAATTTTAGAGTATTACTTAGAGGGTGCGGTTTGTATAGAGCCGAGGCTCTAAACAATAAAAGTAAAACACACCTTCAAATAGTGTTGAGAAATATGGTTTCAATATTGAAAATCTTTATGATAGCCTTAAACTATATTTTCATATTTAATTATAAAATTTAAAGGTTAAAAAATAATGTAGATCGAGCAGATCCATACTTAAAATCTTTGTGAAAGACTTGAAATATATTTACATATTTAATTGTAAAATTTAAAGCTTAAAAAAAAGTATAGATCGAGCAGATCTATGAAAACTTGAAAATTGACGTTAAAAAATGCATTACAAGATGTACTATTTCCAAAACTTGAAATATATTTTATTCTTATGTCCATGCATCTTTATGTTGAGGTGATCAATTTGAGGATATTTGGGCATCAAAACAACATCTTCTAATAAAAAAAATTAAGGTGGGTTGTTTAGAGCCTCGGCTCTATATAAATTTTTTCTTCACTTAAAAGGTAACTCTTTAAAAAGCTAACTCCTAATATATTTGAAAAAACCGGCAGGGGCCTGCCTTCCCCAATGAATTACCAAAAAAAAAGAAGAAATCTTTAAAAAAGTTGTTAAAAAATCACAAATTTCTCTAATATGGAGTTGTGAATTTTCAACACTGAGGATATTTTGATAATTTAAGTAGCTAAAGCAAAACTTATAAAAATATCATCGGTTGTTCAAAATTGTCAAATAATAAAATTACCACCAATACAAATTGGTACCCTAGTAAGAATAAAAACATGGAAAATCATCAATAACTTATTAACTAGGGAAAATTGCATAAACCCCCCAAAAGTAGACTTTCTAGGCACTTTACACAGCATAACTTTTCATAGCATATTTTCCCCCAAAACGAAGTTTTATAGCAAATACCCCCCAATCTAAAAAAATGGTGAAATAAAGACTAAACTACCCTCTCTTTTATTTTTTATTTCCCTTTACTTTTTTCTTTTTCCCTCACGATTTTCCCCTTTTCGGGCATTTTACAAGTGCGGCCCGACATTTGTTTTTGGATTAATGAGCAGTCCGGCATTTGTGAGCTACGGTCAGGCGCTTGTGTCACTGGAGTGGGCGGTCCGGCATTTGGAAGAGGCGGTCAGGTATTTTAAAGTGGCAGTCCGGCGTTTCATAGTGGCAGTCTGGCGTTTTGAAGCCGTGGTCCGGCGCCCATGTTACTGGAGTAATGTGCATTCCGGCATTTTACAAGTGCGGTCCGACATGTGTTTTGGATTAACGAGCGGTCTGACATTTGTGAGCTACGGTCTGGCATAATTGTGCCTGGAATAAGTGGCCCGATAGTGTACAATTATGGTTTGGCAGATTGGATGGGTTCAACAATAAACAACTGCGATATGGCACTTCCTTTTATTAGGATTTAAAAATGATTTGTTATGTATGAGAATGATATTTTTGTAAAAAAAATGAACTTTTTGTATTGGGGTTATTTACTATAAAACTTGATTTTGGGGAAAATTATGCTAAGAGAACTTAGGTGGGGGTAAAGTGTCTAGAAAATCTATTTTTGGGGGTTTTATGCAAATTTTCCTATTAACTATTCAATATTTTATCTATTTTTAACTATTACATATCACGACATTGTATATTTTGATAGTATTTTTTAAATTAAATCAATATACATGAAGACATTAAATAATTAATTTTTTGTATTATTTTGATAAAGAAAAGTTTATATTGAGTCGAGGTTCTAAACAATCAAATTAGAACTCACCCCAAAATTTTCACTAGAAGATGTTGTATTGGTGTTCAAATATCCTTAAATTGATCATCTTGACTTCAAAATGCATGACATGAAAAAAAAATAGATTTCAAGTTTTGGAAATAGTGCATCTTGTAACACATTTTTTGATCGTCAATTTTCAAGTTTTTATGGATCTGCTCTATCTACACTATTTTTTAAGCTTGAAATTGTATATTTAAACATGAAAATATATTTTAAGGCTATCATAAAGATTTCCAGTGTTGAAATTACATTTCTCGTACTATTTGAATGTGCACTTTACTTTGATTGTTTAGAGCCTCGCTCTATATAAACTTTTCCTTTTATCGAGGCTCTAAACAATTAAATTTGAGCCGACCTAAAACATTTCACTAGAAGAGGCTGTTTTGATGCCCAAATATCTTCAAATCGATCATCTCGACATTAAGATGTATGGACACGAGAAAAAATGGATTTTAAGATTTGGAAATAGTGTATTTTGTAACGCATTTTTGGACCGCCAGTTCTCGAGATTTTTAAGTTTTCATAGATTTGTCGATCTACATTATTTTTGAAGCTTTAGACTTTATAAATAAATATGAAAATATATTTTAAAGCTATTACAAATATTTTCAGTGTTGAAACCACATATTTCGATACTATTTGAAGGTAGTCTCTAATTTGATTGTTTAGAGCCTAAGCTCTGTACAAACGACACCTTAAGATAAATCCCCATAAAATTAGTGAACAAAGAAAACGGATGACCATTTTTGGAAGAGAGAGAGAGCAGGGAAAAAGAGAAATATCGGAGACAAAGGATGCAACCTTATAATGTAGAACTATGGATGCACATAAAAAATCCATCGAAAAAGGTAGTTTTAATGTTGAAAAAACCTTTGATTGATCGTCTCAACATCGATATGTGTGACCATAAAAAATAAAAAGATTTTAAGTATTAGAAATAGTGTATTTTATAATATTTATACCGTCTATTTTCAAAATTTTCATATGTTTATAGATCTATTTTGATTTTAACTATTTTTAAAATTTAAAATCGTATAATTAAATATAAAAATGAATTTTAAGATAACCCTTCAAAATTATATACAATGATAAAGTTTAAAGGTACACCTTACCGCTAGAGCTACGGAAGAAAGGGAGACAAAAAGAAAAATATTGGGAAGAGGGAGAAAGGGAGTGAGGGGAAAATTAGGAAGAAAGTAGTGAATAAAAGATTGGGAAGAGAGAGAAAGATCGAGAAAAAGCTTTCACCCACTTTTCCCGGCCAAAACCTCTGGTACTGTGAAGTAGGTAAGATCCAAAATACCTACCTCCAAAAAAACCCTATAAAAGCCATATAAATATTCACTTTCATACTCTCTTTATTCACAACAATCCCACACTTTCTCTCTCTATAATCCCACTCTTATTTTCTCTCTCTAGCTCGCACCCCTGAAGTTCTAGCAATGGCGTCAGAGAGAGTTCTTTTGGGCATGGGAAACCCGCTCCTCGACATTTCAGCAGTGGTGGACCGCGATTTTCTCAGCAAGTGAGGAAACACATCTCATCAATCTGTATTTTTTTTTCTCTCTAATTGTTGGAAAACTGGTTTTTCTTTCTCATCTTTTTGTTAAATTGATTTTCTCTCTCTTTTTGGTCAGAAATCTCTCCTCCAATCTGAAAATCATATCATTTGATTTAAATGAGCATAGTTAGATTATGCATTACTATGGTTGGTTTTTTTATGTTTATCTCTCATGGATCTTGAATGTGCTCCAATTTTTTTTTGTGTTTGAATATTGTTTAGTCTGGTTATGTTGACATTTTTTTTCCTTCTTTAGAGCTTATTTATCATGGCCATTTTGCTTTCTTTAGCGTCTGGAATAAAATTTTACCACATAGATCCATGTTTCTTATGGTGGGCGATGTTATGGCCCTATAGACATGCCTTTCTTGATTTTGAACTTATTTACCATAGCCATTTTTGCTTTGTTTAGTGTTCAATATGCAATTTTCTACGGTTCAGTTCAGATCCATGATTCTAGTATTGGGCATTGATGTTATGGGTCTATTAGATATGACATATTCCTTTGGAGCTTATTCAGTGTGGCCATTTTTGCTTGATTTAGTTGTTAAAATGTAAATTTTACCATATAGATGCATGATTCTAATGGTGGGCAACTTTATTTGTCTTGTAGATATGGCATCAAGTTGAACGATGCGATTCTTGCGGAGGATAAGCATAAACCTATGTAAGTACATTGCACTTACTCGTCACTGTTACTATAATTTTCATTGTTATTACTACCACATGCTATGTTTTGCAGAATTTTAGCTATATTTAAAAGGTCTGAGGTTTAACAATGAGATCTAGTTCACTTAAAAAGTTATTTCTGCTGTTGAGATCTAGCATTGAGAATGTACATATTACTTTTCGTAAAATAGGGGAGATAAAACAAAGATGCAATAATTGCTGGATCTGTTGTCTATTCGAATCCCGAATAACTGAATTTCTAGAAACTACACCAAGACCCCACTGGAAAATAACAATAAAAAAGATAATGTTGAAAACAAGATAAATTATATGTTTTTTTGCGAAAGTTAACCTTAAATCATCTCTTAGAGATAAATTATATGTTGGGCTTTTGGTCTATTAGATTGGATCACCATCAATTAGATTTCATTGAAACTAAGTAACATTGATAAGAACCCTTGGCCTATTAGATTGATTGGATCAACATCAGTAGATTTCAATGAAATTAGGTGTCTTTAATCATAAAAAAAAAAAAAAAAAAAAGAAAGAAGAAGAAGAAGAAAACTCAAGTGTTATCGGATGGTTTTAGGTATGAAGAAATTGCCTCCAAATACAATGTGGAATACATTGCGGGAGGTATGTGGTGATTTACAAAGGATGAAATTACTTCTTATGGTTCTTTCTCTTTTTGTGCCATTGCTTTTATCTAGATTACAATACAAAGATTGATACTTATTATTTTTGGTACTTTCAGGGGCTACTCAGAACACTATCAGGGTTGCACAGGTATATTATTTGCCTTGATTATGAGCCTTTTCGGTCTGCGTAGTTGACTTGTCTCCTGTACTTATAAATGGTCAGTATGTTGTTCCACTTGAGCTGATTTTGATTTTTATTTTTCTGCAGTGGATGCTTCAAGTTCCAGGTGCTACGAGTTACATGGGTTGCATTGGAAAAGACAGGTTTGGTGAGGAGATGAAGAAAAGCTCAAAATCTGCTGGGGTCAATGTAATCATCTATTCAATCTAATCGATATATTTCTGAAGGAAGTACTAGGAAAAATTATCCAAAAAATTAAAATATTAGAGAACCGAGATAATTTTGAAAGTACAAGGTTAAATCATTTCATAAACTATTTTCATTCTGCTATAGGTTCATTATTATGAAGATGAATCCACACCAACGGGAACTTGTGCTGTCTGTGTTGTGGGTGGTGAAAGGTTAGCTTCATTTAGCCAATGCCTCTTTATTCTTACATTTATGATTTGTCATACAAGGTTTGGAAAAAGACTGGTACTATTTGGATTTTTAATACTCTTAAATGAGAATAATATGACAATCGCCCACATAATTTCCTGCCTCATTCCTTTGTTGTGTCATTCTTAAGAATATCGGTTTGTTATCTAAAATAAATTGTGTTTAATTTCCAAGTGATCCTTATAAGTTGGAAATGAATACTTCTAACATATGTTGCAAAACATTATTTTTCTCCCATGTCTATTTCATTGGCATGTTACCTCTTGTGGCAAATGTGCATCATCAATAGCCTTTTTGTTATTTATTTGCTTCCAATATCATTTCGTTTTCTAAATTATTGGAATCTTTGGCCCATTAAGAATGATTATAATGTGCGCTATGAAAAACATGATTGTTGTTATCATTAATCATCTAATTTGAGATTTAGATGTGCACTTTCCTTGTTCTTGTCATTTTTACCTTCACTTGATCTGCCCATAGTGGGCCTGCTACCCTTGTGCTCTAGCCATCCTCTCGCCATTTGACTCGATATCAACTCCCATCTCCCTCGATGTTTTGAATCTTCTTTTCCATTGAGACTTTGGATGTGCCTTCCTCTTGTTGCAATGCAATGCTTGTATCATTTGTGTCCTCCTTGTATTTCTTTTCCTAGTTTTCTACTTGTCGCCTTATCCTGTCTCTAGCCTCTACAATTTAGTATATATCTATTATTCCGTCTTGTCCTTGGGTCTTTTCAGGCCTATTCATCCACTACGTACCATTTTACTTAAATAGCACGAGCAATAGAGAAAAAAATAGAGACACCAACAAACAAAAAAAATAAAACAAAAGGTGCGATTGATTGAGTAATGGTCGATAGTATATAATCTTAACAGCCCTACAAGAAGCAAAAGTTAAGGTTAGAATGGGTTGTGAATGGTGGATTTACCTTAATATGTGGTTTTTACTAAATAGTTATGGGTTGTGAACGGTGGATTTATCTAATATGCAGCTTTTACTAAATAGTTAAAGTTAAGGTTATGGTTAGACAAGGGCTGCTTTTTAATAAGACATTTCTTTTGTAACTTAACTTTTTCAAATTTTTTTTGGTTTGTTGTCTAACTTCGTCATGAAAGGTACATGTGACACTTTTGTCATCGTTATGAGGGCATAATTGAAACTTTCATCAAAGGACAAGGTTATTGGCTCCAATAAAGTTCTAGGACACTTTGAGACCAGTATTATGTTTTTGTGAGAGTTTTAAATGGACCCCTACTTAATAATTAAACTACCTCTTTTACCAAAAAGTAATGAGTGTTAGTAAATGTACCACACACTTCACAATCCATTATAACCTTAACCTTTATCTTGAGATGAGGTTAGGTATAAACAAATCTATATCAGAAAAGATTTTGGTGCGTCCAATGGTGAACTGCTACAATGTTCACCCTAGCTTAAAACCATTGCTTAGGAGACCCCTTGAACCCCAAAGATTAGGAACGTGACCTAGTCATCCTAGAGATAGTGCACCCCTTGAAAGAAAAAATCAGAATTAAAACTCTTGCCCCATTAGGGAACACATAATGTCCATTTTTTGGATGATCAGATTTGGGTCATAGAGAACTCAGAAGTCTTTTTTTTCTAGATGTGGTAATGATGAGGGAATCAACAAAATTTGTTGGCATATAAATCCTTCCTCCGCAACCCCTCAATCTAACACTAGTTTAGATTTTATGAAATGGATGACTCGTACTCGTTGCGTTTTCTATCTCTGGAAAAAAAAAACATTTTTTAGGGGTTTTTTGTATTTTTTTTCTTGATCTTGTTTGCTAGGTCGAAGAGAGTGTGTGAAATTAGGGCTCAAACTTACGTTCCTAAAAAATGAGTTAGGTTGGATACTATAGTGGTTTGCCTCGGGCATCCCAAATCTTATATATATTATATATATTCTATAAATCTTAGACTTATACAAATATATATATATATATATATATATATATTTGTATGTACATATATGGGTTTTCCTATATTAGCACCCTATGAAATCCTATAGGTTACATATAGAAAGGGGTTTGCATTGCCAAAATTACTTTAGTTGCCCCTTTCTTTATTTCATTACTAGTAAGGGCATTTTAATTATTCAAAAGTGTAGTCTACTATCAAAAAATAAAAATTATTAAAAAATATAGTGTGGATATTTGCAGTAAAAACAAAGGGTATGTTTGTCATCTCAGGAATGACATATTTGAAATATTCACTAGAAGACAAGGGCATTTGTATTAATAAAGTACTTAGAACTTCACTTCGTAATTACCATTGTCTTTTAGTGAAAATATCTACAATTCCCTTTTTAAGGACAAAAATGCCCTTACTCATTTTTTAATATTGAATATTAAAGGAGCAACTATGGTAATTTTATCAGTTTATACCCCTTTTAAAATGTAACCTATAGGATTTTATAGGGTGTTAACAATATAGAAACCTATATGTTTTTCTATGGTCACCCCATGAAATTCTATAGGTTGCTTTGAATTTTTGAACTTACCTTAGTTACCAACTTGTTTATTCCATGGTTGTAAAATGAGTAAGGCACTTTTGTCAATAGGAAGGGTATTGTTGATATCTTCACTAAAAGACATGGGTAACTATGGAGTGAAACTTTAGGTACTTTATTACAATAAATGCCCTTATCCTTTAGTAAATATTTCAAAATTGCCCTTCTCAAGATTGCAATTTTGCACTTTGTTTTTAGTAAAATATCACCAGTACCCTCCTCGATGACAAAAATGCCCTTATTTATTTTATAGTCATGGAATAAAGGGTACCTAAAAGTAATTTTTACCATTCACACCCCTTTTAAAATGTAACTTATAGGATTTGAAGATGTGTGAACCATGGAAAAAATGAGCTACAAGACCTCTAAAGCTACCTATGTAGGGCCTCTAAGTTAGGAACTCATAAAAAAGGAGCCGCTAGAAACCATAGAATAACTTACTGCTATCCTGTTACTGATACAGGAACAGAAGAAGGCCCTAGAAGAACAAGCTCTTTAGGAA
>NW_006498952.1:1101098-1132024 GCF_000471905.2 Amborella trichopoda
ATAGGAAAAAGTTTATATGGAGCCGAGGCTCTAAACGATAAAATTAAAACCCATCTCAAAAGTTTCACTATAAGAGGTTGTTTTGATGGCCAAATATCCTTAAATTGATCATGACATCATGATGCATGGACTTGAGAAAAAAATGGATTTCAAGTTTTGGAAATAGTGCATCTTGTAATGCATTTTTGGACTGTCTATTTTCAAGATTTTCAAGCTTCCATAGATTTGCTCTATCTACAGTATTTTTGAAGCTTTAAATTTTATAATTAAAGATGAAAGTATATTTTAAGGCTATCCCAAAGATTTTCAGTGTTGAAACCACATTTCTTGACACTATTTGAAGGTGCGTTTTACTTTGATTGTTTAGAGCCTCGGCTCTATACAAACCCGCATCCATATAATGCAACAACACTTCTAGAAAACCGTGTTTGTGGTATTTGTATGACCCAAAATTTTACACACATGCTCTTTTCATCTCAATAATCAATCCTCAAAAAACAAAAGTTCAATTTGAACCATAAATATGATTAAAATGAGTCCCCTCCAACAACAAATCTAGATAATTCATTTTGTGAATTTTAAGATCTAGGCCTTTATGATTTCAAAATCAATTTTTTTTTTTTAACATTGTTCATCTAATGATAATAAATTGATCTAAAAAATTTGGAAAGAAAAAAGATCATTCTAAGACCTAGATCTAAGCTTCTCACCAAAATGAACATCCTATATTAATTGGGCTAAAAAAATAGGGAAAATTTCTCCGTAACCCCCATTTTTAAGACCCATTTCTTAGGAGACCCAAGGATTTAAACTATTTCTTGCGGCATGAAGTCTCTATATTTTCTATCCTCTAATACCCTGGACCCCTTTGACCATGTACTATTGACCTAAACAATTTGTGAAATGACTTCCATTTACCAAATTAACATCTCCATCCATCTTTGAACTCCCTCTCTCTCTCTCTCTCTCTCTCTTTCTCTCTCTCTTTAAATACCCAAAGTCACTTGCAGAAACCCTTCTCCCTTTTTTAAGATTTGAGAGCTAAATTCTGCATTCCAATGGGGTATGAGAATTCAGAAACCTAGATTCACATCAAATTTCCATGGAAGGCGTGCCTTTCCCTTCTCTTCTCCTCCAATTTCTTATGCAAATCCTGCTTCATTAGAGCCTCTGCTCAATCGAGCTCCTCCTCCTCCTCCAAGCTTTAATGGCATCCCTCTGCAAAACCTACAATTTGTTCTCCAAATCAGTGCTCAGTTGACCTCCAATCATGGCTCCACCTCCAATTCCGATTTCCTCTGCAACTGTTTCGGAGCCTTCTTTTTATGGAAATCCTCAACCTGGGGTCTTTGGACAAAACCCACATTTCTTTTCTTTAGTTTTAGGCCTCAATCGACCTCCTCCTGTTATTACACCATCTTCTACGCGTTCAAAGCCTTCTTTCCATGGAAATTCTCGTGTCGACCAGCCATGGCTCAAGCTTTTGCCCCTCCTGGGCTGCCCACCATGATTGCTCCGTGATTTCAACCTTCAAGTCCCCTTCGCCTCCAATCTTAGATGCCTTTCGTTCCTTTGGGTCTTCCACCTCAAGGTCTATCAAGCTTCATGGCTCAAAGACCAGTGAACCCACCACTTCCATCGTTTCAAAACCCGACTCTTCAATCTAATGCACCCGTTTCTCAGCCATCGATGCAAGCTTTCTCTGGTCTACAAGCTAGTGCACCAGTTTCAGTGTTGCCAACCTTTCAAGCCACAAGTTGGTGTTTGAGAGAGAGAGAGAGGTGCGAAAGAGAGAGAGAGAGACGGAGTTTAGAGAGACACACAGAGGTTAACTTGGTAAAACGGAGTCATTTCACAAATTGTTTAGGTCAATAGTATGTGGTCAAAGGGGTCTACGGGGTTGGAGGATAGAAAAGATAGGGACCTTATGCCTCAACAAATAGTTTGAATACTTAGGTCTCCTGAGAAATGGGTGTAAAAAATGGGGTGTACGGAGAAATTTTCTCAAACAAATACTTTCTAATTTGCGTTTTCAAATTTTTCTGTTTTGTGATTGTTCGTTAGAATGAAAAGAGTGTCTATCTTAAAATTTTTACCAAATAAATGGCCCTAACATAGTTTTGGAAGATTGTTGCATTATATTATATACAACCGTTGGATGAAATCACTACCCACACACATATATATATATATATATATAACAAGCCTCAAAATATGAATATTAATGTTAGAATGAGTTATGATGCGTGTATTCATAAAACATCCATTACGTTTTTTTGTTAAATTTGTTTTTTTAGGTAACCTAATCATTAAGTAAGGGTAGATTTAATTTTTTTGTTTTAAAAGTACAATTGAATTTTGGAAGTTAGTGTTTTGGAATTTTATTAGTAGAATAACTTTGGCCTTTAGTAAAAATTTCAATTTTACTCTTGTAAAGATGATGGCGATACTTATTTTCTTTTAGTGATAGTTACATATTTACCCTTAATGAATGAACAAGCTGCTACAAAAAGTTAATTTTTTTTAAGAAAAGGAACTACATAGTAAATCCACTCTTCACAACCCATTCTAACATTAACTTTTGTATTTTGAAGAGTCATCACAACCCTTGAAAATACAAAAGTTAATGTTAGCATGGGTTGTGAAGGTGGATTTACTAATTATATGTTTTTTTAAAATTATTTGTATGGTTGTTTTTTTAAAATTATTCAAAAAAATAATTTGACCAAAATACACTCGAAGGATTTTCAGCCGACCCTAGTTAGTTGGGAAAAAGCTATGATGATGATGATGATGACACTCGAAACATTTTCATTGGTATTTTGATCAACTTATCTTTTGTATTATTTTTTATATTTTTTTTTAGGTGTGTCTAAGATAGAAGAGTGTGACCCTCCACTTTTCCAGTCAATTGGATTTAAAAAAAATAAAATTCAAAGTTTGTATGCAATTGTGGCCGTCCATTTCCTTCCCTTCTGATTTGAACCGTTGGGCATCTACTATTGTAGATGTAAGTGGGCATTTCAAGTTATTGTGTGTGTGTGTGTGGCCAAAAGATGAACACTCCAATGGTGGGTCCCGTTGTCTCTCCATCATCATCCATTAATTCTTGAAATGGTGATAATCCCAAGAGGCACATTTTCCCTGAATGCATTGAGTTATAGTATAATTTCCTTTTTATTTCTGGAAGACAATTGGAGAGCTTTAAACTCTTCTTGCTTGACTCTGGTAATTGCATTTATAGCCAATTTTCCAAACCTATGATGTGGACTCTTCGTTTTTGTCCACAAGTTATGTTTCACAATGCTCTGATTTATAGCCACCTCCATTTGATAGTTTGTTATTTCAGGCCGCTCATGAATCTATCTTCCAAATTGTCTATGGCTTATCTGATGTTGGTCAACTATGTACAGGTCCTTAGTAGCTAACTTATCGGCTGCAAACTTCTACAAATCTGACCACCTTAAAAGACCGGAAAATTGGGCATTGGGTAAGTTGCCCATTGATTTGGCAGTTGCAAGCATCAATTTATGATTTATTTGATTATTGTTTTCACCCATCTCTCTCTGTCTCTCTCTCTCTCTCTCTTCCGCAGTTGAAAAGGCTAAATATTTCTATATTGCTGGTTTCTTCCTTACGGTGTCTTTGGAGTCCATTTTGCTTGTAGCTGAGCATGCGGCTGCAAATCAAAAGGTGCCTTTTTTATTTTTGGGATATATATCTGTGTTGTTTTTGCATTGTTACAACTATCTATATATTATCCTTGGGAAAAGTATGCTCTAGCCCTGTGGACCATGGAAAGCCATAATCTATTGGGATTTCACCATCAAATGGAACGTGGGCTGGTCATGGAGGGAGAGTAGGATCCACCAGAACAGTACTTCACCCAATGGAGGGACCCACTCTCTTTCCATCATAGCCATCATTTCATTGGAATGGTGATGACCCAAATGGATTATGGTTTTCCATTGGATTTATCAATATATTATACTGTTGTATCTTATTTTGAGAAAAGCGATTTCCATGTATTCTCATTTGTCTCTTTGTTATGCAGACTTTCATGATGAACCTGTCTGCTCCTTTTATCGCTGAATTCTTCAAGGATCACCTCGAGAAAGTTTTTCCGTGAGCTTCATCTACTTACATTTTACCTCTCTATGCATCCAATGGTTCAATTTTCTTGTGCTTATATGCTGTTATCTTAAAAAATTAATGTGGAAAATCTTTAATAGGTACATGGATTACATCTTTGGAAACGAGACTGAAGCGAGGACATTTTCACGGGTTCAGGGTTGGGAGGTAAGGCCCATGTCTGCAATTATTGAACTTCGATATAAGCTGATTTTGGTTTTCAGAATGGTATACTGTAACGTGATATATTAGTGGGAAACCTTAAGACTATGGGTCATCACTCTCCATCATCATCCTTTTCAATGCACTATGATGCCTGAATGGATTATGATTTCCCATATTCATAGTATACTTTCAAATAAAGAAGGAAAAATCTGTCTTCTGCATATATTTTGTTTTGGCTCCACCACCTATCTTGAGAGAAGATTTTGGTTGAGCGTGATATAGACATGGTTTTAGAAAGGAATTGTTTTTGAATTCCAGCCTCCTATTTGATTCATTTGGATCTTGATTTTTGCATCCAAAAGGAACTTTCCTGATCCAAAGCTAATTTGATTTCCTATAATAAGAATAGGCAGCACCTCAAAGAGACTCACCCCCCATATTATCTTCCATTACTTATTGAGTTTGAGGCAAATTTTCCTTAAGAGATCTTTGGAATGAATATCGCTGAAAATATATGAATTCTATTCAATAAGAACTTGGATCCACAGATGCCAGTTTTTGGGTAACAGTCTCAAAAATGACAACCACAGTTTCTATTTCCAATATCCACAAGATGTCTCTATCAACCTGAAAGAGGTATGTGTGTTTGGAAAAAATTTAAATGGTTCCAGGCCTTGATCATATCGATATCCCACATCTGTCCACCCATCTCAAGTTATCTCGCCTTATACATTTTTTATTTTTTTTCCAAGATGGGGTTCTGTTCCAGAAATCAAATGGGGATTTATTATAAAAGGAATCAAATTGGGAATTTTCGAAATGAAAGATTCGGGAAAGGGTTCCAAACTTCCAACAAATAAAAAATATAGTCAAGAAGTTCATATATTGAAGCACTTCCACCTTGTTTTTTCGTCCAAGAGAAGTCTCCAATATGGGATCAAATATTAATTAAAGCAACCACTACTCCTGAGCAAATCATGTAACAAAATTACGCAAAACCAGGAGTCAGATGTTTCCAAGCATACCTCAAACAAAGAGTAGAGAAAACCATACAACAATAACAACTTACGGAGGCCACCAAGTCAAATAATTCAGATTATACCTATATCTTGTTTGCAGCATAATAGCTCATTGCTTCAAAGAGATAAAACCCAAAGATCAGTAACCTCTTAACAAAATAAGGATATACTAGAGAAATGATGAACAATCCACAGAATTAACATACAAAATTCAACACCCAAATCCCTAAGTCCAAAAAACAAAAAGGAAAAACAAGAGCAGACTCTAAGGAGGGCCTTAGCGATGCGATCCTCATGTCTGTCTTTGCAGCTGAATAGTACTGAAGAGCCAGAAGTAGAAATGCCGTTCTCTTGGAGATTGTGTAAATGGTTATCAGAACGCACTATTGAAACTTGAATTTGGTGCTCTCTTCCCCCAAATTCTCAATCTCAGGGGCCATTTTGGGTTGGGGTCCCATGGACCAGAATTGCCTAGTTCCTTTTTGAGTTAAGGAATTTTGTGAAATATTGCACGAAGCTATTGCAATAATTTGTCACTCCAATCTTACTTCACCCTCCCAACCTTTGTAAGAACCCTTTGCTTTAAATGATTTATTCATTTGATTTTAGCAAATTGTTTTTTATTTATTTGAGCTGTCAAGTGAGCCTCCGGAACTTTACTCCACCGAGTAGAAAGAAAAAATAAAAAATGAGGAAAGCTTTTTTCTCTACTTAACTTTTTACGAGAAAAAAGATTTGTTTTTTCCCCAAAAGACCAATCATTTCTTGTGAAGTTTGGTTAAATCTGTTTCCTTCTCTTCTCTCTCCCCAAAAATTTGCCGCGTTCTTTTATTCTCAGTGATCAGGTCCCATTATTTGCATCACCAATTACTCTCCAATGATCATCATAAGAACAATAGTAGATGCCCCTAGGTGTACCATATCCCATACACCATTTGGTGCATATTATATTTATTATTTTTACCTTTAATTCTTGTTCATTAATGTTTTTATTGCTTCTTTCATAGACTGATGATGTCGAAGAGATAGCTTTGAAGCTTTCGGCCTTGCCCAAGGCATCGGGAACTCACAAAAGAATTGCAGTTATCACCCAAGGTGCTGATCCAGTGGTTGTCGCAGAGGATGGAAAGGTACTTATTTGTTGTGTTCAATGGGATATTGGGATTGGACTTGGTATATGGTACTCCAAGAGATACATCGACCATTTGTTATCGCAGATGATGGTTGGGGATTAACTGGGGTGGTGGCCGTGGTGCCCTTGGGACATTCACATGGTTATAGTTGATCTCCTGTGGTCCTGCTATCTATCAGTGGGAACGAGTGCTGGGTAAAGCGTTGGAGGCTAGCCCATTGAATTATGGTGTTTTTTACATGAAACTAGACTTATCTTCTTTGTTGTCCTCCATTTTTTCTATGTATTTCTGGTTCTATTTACCTTCGATTAATTGCTTCCGAACTTTGTGAATCACGATGTTGTTGTTTTTGCAGATAAAATTGTTCCCAGTCATTCTTCTACCCAAAGAGAAGCTTGTCGACACCAATGGTGCAGGTGGGTGTTGTTTATTTTGTCTCTCATGAGAGAGAACCATAACCAGTTGACCACTGTATGTGTGTGTGTGTGTGAGAGAGAGAGAGAGAGAGAGAGAGAGAGCCATTATCAGTAAACCACTGTCATCATTTTTATGTGAGTGTGTGAGTGAGAGACTTCAATCATTCTCATATTTTATCTTATTAGCAGAAAGATAGTGTTAACTGTTACTGAATATCTCTCTCTTTTTCTCTCTAGGTGATGCATTTGTTGGAGGATTTCTCTCACAGTTGGTTCAAGAGAAGCCTATTGAAGATTGTGTCAGAGCCGGGTGTTACGCCGCAAATGAAATCATCCAAAGGTCTGGCTGCACTTACCCAGATAAGCCTGACTTTAAATAAGCCTTATGATTCCTTCGGCCTTAACTTTTGAGTTCTCTTCTCTCTCTCTCTCTCTCTCTCTCTCCTTTTTGTTATTCTATGGAGAGGCCATATGATTTCTTTTCCATTATTAATTTCTTAACATTGTGAGGACAGCACAATGTTATTGCTTGAAGCTGAAATGTATTGAAACTTAGCATTAGTTGAATGTATTTGTTTTTTCTTTTTTAATTTTGATGTACGTGTTTTCTGCGACATCAAGAGTCGTCCTTGCCTCGTGAGAAACATACTTTAAATTTAACTATATGATGTTTTCTTTTTATTTCTTTGAGTTCTTTTTTTCTTTTTAATTTTCTATTTCTGTGGTAGTTATTGCTGCAACATCATAATATTTTCAGAAACTATCAATAAAATGGTCAAGCCACCTACAAATTATCAACAAGGTGGTTAAATCAATTAATTTATGGTCGCGGTAAAAATCATTTCAGCTGGTTACTTGTTTGTCTATTTTTTTAAAAATGACTGAACTAGAGCCAAGTGACGGCATTTTTGTAAATTTGCCACTTTAACTTATTTGAACCAAGTGGCCTAAATGCTGCTGCTTAAGTTATTTGAACAAATAGATACAGATCTCAGAATATGGTTTTTCATTAAGGAAACTTATTTTTGGTTTGAAACGCAATACAAGTGGGGTTTGCCTTGTTATTTATGACTTAGGCTCAGGTGGCTTAAATGGGCCTTGCCCTAATTGTGTTAGGCTCCAAACTTCAAACAAGATTTTGTAGTGAAAGAAACATGCTTTGTATCTGTGAGATTTAGAACAAGTAGGGGTTTCTAAGTCATTTGCCTTAAATAAGTTAAATTACTAAGGTGCCTTTGTTCACTCGGTAATAAAACAATTTATATATTTTTGCAAATTCTTGAAGATTTACCTGCATGCAAAGGTCTTCAAAAGTGGCCACTTAGTTGGTAAAATTGGTGATTTTTACCTATAGGTTTTTGAGGTGGTTTGTCCATTTTAACGATGCTTACTTTTTTTAATAATTGGGAAACTTACTCTAAACTAGAACTATATGAATGTCTTAAATCCTGATTTTTTTTTTTGCTGAGTCAGTGGGGAGAGAGCCCCTACCTTGGTAGGAATTGAGCTGAAGACAGCGTTGCAAGTTGTGAAGCACTAACCAATTAAACCCTACCTCTTTTCCTAAATCCTGAATTTTAATGTGAATGTTAAAAAGTATGTCTGGAACCAATGGATGGGTAATGATGAAAAGAATGGGATGACAGAATGAGAATCGGTGATTAGGGGAGAGGATGCCTCAAACATAGCGTCCCACCCTCCATTAACAAAGAATGGGGTCCACAATGATCCCATTGGTGAGGTCAAGACGCCTAAAACTATGAATGGTTAAGGCATTTGTTACCACTGATTTTCAATAATTATATGACCATGTTACATGGCATGGATGCATTGATAGTGTTTGATATGGACAACGTTAGATATGCTAAATTTAAAATTGGTCATTCGACACGACACATTTGTATACCAGTGTAGTGGGATTTTAAGTGACACAAGTACTGCATTATTAGTCTATCAATGAGCACAAAAAATTAGGAAAGGCCTGAGGTTGTGGTGGTAGCATCCCTATTTTCAGTTATCTTATCGCTTAATCCATTCATACAATGACACTCTCAATTAACACTTTTAAAATGTAACTCCCTAATCTATTGAAAAAACGTCATGAGAGTGAGAGTACATGTTATTTGTATATGCATATATTTTTTTGGCCAAAAGATTTCCTATTGTTATGGGAGTGTACTATTAGATCGTCTATAAAGAAACCATTTAGTGTTTGTACATGGAGTTCACAGTCATTCACACTCATTAGATGTTAAATTAGATGGGTTGGGATGAGTTACAAAGTCCGAGAAATTTTTTTTTGGATATTTGTGTCTATTCAATGACACTATTACAATCACCCATGTTGAAATTTAAGGGACAAATGATTGTGACCTCTATTTACAAAAGATAAATGGTCTCTTTTAGATCTTAAATTTTGGGGAAGTAATAATCTCTAGAAAGGCAACCAGCCTAAAAGGAAAAAACATTTAATTCTCACTCTCTATGTACCTTAAAAAAAAAAACATCCCAAAATTACAATGGAACTGTTCAATTTTTGGAGGGAATGATTTATAGATGTTCAAGAACTTAAAATCCAAAATTTTCTTTGAAAATAATTATGTAGATTTAATTAGATCAATCCTGAAATTTCCAAAAAAAAAAAAGTAAGAAAAAAATCTCCCTTAAAGTGTTCTTTTGAGGGAATACATGTATAGTATGCTCCCTAGAGAGCACAATATACACGAATTTCAATTTTCCTTCAGTGGAGAGAGAGAGTTCAATTTTCATTGAGAGAGAGAGAGAGAGAGAGAGAGAGAGAGAGAGAGAGAGAGTACGTTACGTACGTTAACGTACTACTTCTCCTACTACTTCTATGTCTTATTTGAGAGAGAGAGAGAGAGAGAGAGTAAAAGCCTAAAAAAAAAAAAAATTATGTTTGCTTTGCTTGCTTTACATTGTGCAGGGGGAGTTCGAATCTAAAAATTATTGAGAGAGAGAGTCACCCACAAAAGAAAACTTGTTTAGAAAGAGGGGGAGCACAAAAGCTTGAGAGGACCATATGTTTGCTTTATTTGCTGCAAATTGTTTGAGGACGTTGGAATTTAAAGAATTTTCGGAGATTCACTCTGGGAATGATTATATTGAGAGAGAGAGAAAGATAGTAGAGAGAGATAGAGGTGACAGACAAAGGTGGTAGAGAGAGAGATAGACAGGTGGTGCCACCTCCAATGTGGCCGACAACATACTAAATGGAGTTCATTGTGCCCTTGAATTTTATAGAAAAAGATACCATGGGATAAAATTTAACATTAGTTTACCTAATTGTATAATGATATCCAAGAACTTGTGACAATATAACAATCACCAAAAAGCCATTCCATTTGTATACAGCTTTGCAAAAAGCATAGGCACCTGGATGGTTTCTCTATCAGAGCTAGTGCCATATATAGATACTTTTAGGGTAATCGTGGATGAATCTTTTTAGGGTTCGTTATTTCGCTCTAATAAGGATGATACCTTTAGTGACGGCATAAGTTTATGTATCTTTTTTAATTACTTTTAACTATGTCTTTTTGGGTCAACTTTTAGCTTTTTTTATAATAAATGATACCAAAATTTAAATGAGGGAAAACATCCTCAAAGGGCCTAAAATTTTTATTAAATGACTCAAATATCTTATTTAGTGTTTAAAAACATGCTGATCTAAATTGGGAATCAGTCTTGGATGAACCAGTTTCCACTCAAAACCGCGCATTGTTTTAAAACCCGGAGATTCCCAATTGGGATTATCGATTCGAATGGAAATAATTGATTATGGGATGGTATGGGCCTTGGCTTGGTTTCCCCCGCCCCACCTCCAAAAAACCACTCACTTTTATTTTTATTTTTATGTTTCTTTTAAGCTCGTCTAATGTTTCCTCAAGTCCCCCTAAATCCCCATCCTACAAGTCCTTATTTTGATTTTGATTTTATTTTGTTTAACACTTTTCTGGATCACCGATTTGGATTGATCTAAATAGATCCGGATGGACAATCTAACAATCCCACACGAATTTATGGGTTGAACAATCCATCCCACTGAGTTGCGTCATCCCACTGAGTTGCGTTTTGAAACGCTGAAACCTAAAGTAGGTCTGGTTCAGCCTGACTCACTTGGTTCCCTAAAGGAACTGGGCGATCCAATCAGAGAACTGAGTGATTTGGATTGGCCTAATTGCCCGGTTCCCAAGTTTATATTTTTTATTAATTTAATTTGATTTTTTATCGATTGATACTCACACTAGGTAATTAGCTGGATCACCAATTTGGATTGGCAATTCACCAATCTGGACCGATTTATTGGATGATTGATTCACATGGCCAATCAGGGATTTAAGACATTGATCTCATATATTGTTATAGGACTCCCTTTTTGGCTTTGATTTCAGAAATGAATCTGCTCAGAAAATTCTTTCATAATTTCCTAATTATCCCTATCCACAATTTTGAACTTTGAACAATTAGGGTTAGTTCAATAGTTTGGCTCTACATAATTGAACCACGCCAAATTGTGATAATACCCCCAATTGTTCGGAGTTAACAATATAAAACACATTTTTTTTATTGAAAACACTTGATAGTAGCCCTCAACAATGAGGGTTTTATAGTAATTTGGCTTGAGCCACTTAAGTGAATCTAGTTTGCCAAAATGTCCCCCTATTGTTAAGAGTTCCAAACAATGAGTAGGATAGTTATGGATTTCTTACCAAATTTTGGGGGAGTTAGTTTTATTAAGTAAAATTTATAAAGTGAACCACGTATTGGTAAATAAGATCTTTTGACCCTTTCTTATTATTTTGTAACATAATTTAAGCCCTTTAATAATATATATATTTTAAAAAAAATTGTAGGCTTTGGATGCATTCCAAGAAATTTAAAGGATTGCCTACAAAGTAACCATTTGCTTTTGGTATAATAAAGTCACAATCATTATAGTCATTTAAATTTCAAAATCGGTGGTGTAAGAGTATTCATTGAATAGCCATAATTCTAAAAGAAAATTCTCAAACTTTGTAAATCACTCCAAACCATCCAATTTGATATCAAATAAGTGAAAATATTATAACCTCCTTATAATAAAGATAAACGGTATATCTGTAGACAATCCTATTTAAAAAATAATCAAGCACTTAGAGCTTTAAAATTAGTCTATTTTATACTTTCCTTTTTTTACCGTCCATTTTAATCTTTCAAAGGTCGTAAGATCTGCATTGCTTTTGGAGATCGAATTTCATGGTTTATAAAGTGATTTGTAGGGATGGCAATGGGTTGGGTCCGGTTGGACCCGGACGCAGACTTAAATAGTATTCGGGAAAATGTTTTGGACCCGTACTTGATCCATCGGGTCCAAATGTTGGACCCATGCCCGTATTTGTTGGGTGCCGAGTCTATCCCATTGGGTCCCGGGTCTATCCGGTCCATTGCCACCCTCACTATGAGTTTTTTTTATTTTTTATTTTTTTTACCATCATATATCCATATTATTGGCAACAAGGTCACAATCACCGGCCATTAGATTTCAAGCCATATGATTTGTCATTTAATAGCTAGAGAGACTACGAGTTCTTATTGTTTACGATCATTAATACTCCCAAATGAATAGGCCTTGAAGTATTTTACCTCCAACAATTTACATGTACGGGGTTGGACTTAGAACTAGACCCGAATAGTGTTCAGGTCCAGTTTTGGACCCGGATCCAATCCATCGAGTCCAAATGTTGGACCCATACTTGGACCCATATGCCCTGCAGGCCCCGGGTCGGTTCTAGGTCCATTGCCACCCCTAGTGATTTGGGATGCTCTTTGTCTCTCGTCTTAAATTAACCAAATATAATATTGGGGGGTCATTGTCATTTTCCTCTTCATTCATGCTCTTGGGTGAGTGTGGCTATTAATGGCCTTATGAGTGCATGTAATAAACCTTTTGATTTAATGAAATATGAACTCAGTGGGAGTGTGGTCATGTGTGGACCTCACTAAGCAAACGATGTTAGCTGATACCAGACTGAGCTCGACGAGCTAGGTCAATCAATTGAGAAAAACCTATATTACATAGGCATAAAAAGCTATCCGATAAGGGTTCTAATAGGTCATCTCTTAATGAGGTCGGAGTATGCCTATATGAGTGAGTCGATGGATTGTGTAACCCTTGTGTGTGATGGTAGCCTTCAAAGACGGGGGGCCAAAGCCTCATTTGCAAGCCATCACATGACATACATATATGATAGTTATTTCGAAAAAGTGAACCACCTTTTAGTGTGAAGCTTATACACGTGCGAAAGATACCCCTATACGCCATATGAGCTGTGGTCGCATCAGGTCTAAGTAATCTTGGTACATCTCTAGGGGAGAGCCTGAAATCTACAAACTGGGATTACGACCCCTTGCCCATTGGCTGGACATTGATAACCCACTAATTAGCCCATGTATGGATTGTGGGTCATGGGCAATACTAGGTTGGTTTGAGAAAGCAAGTGTGAACTGTAATCCACAGTTAAATGTGGAGTGCCTCAATATTTATTTATTTAATTCCAGAACCATATGGATCCTTTTCCATTTAATGACTTTAATTATGTTTGTTTTAATGATATATGATTTTTACAATTATTATTTGAATTTTTCTAGATCTCTAGATATTTTATTTATCAAATTTGAATTTATAAAAGCATAGATATTAGTTTTAGATTGATTTAATCATTCATATTGGATTTTATGAATTCCTAAAAATCATAATTAATTTTTTTTTTGCATGGGAGGCCCAATAAACATATGGGTCCACTATTGCAATGTGGGTGGGGCCCATGAGTGCCACCTAGGGTGGCACGAGTTTTGTTGGACCAAGCTTGGACTTGAAAAAAAAGGTTTGTGATGTTTTGAAAAGCCTTTGCTTTGAGGAAGTTTTGAATAGATTTTTTGAAAGCATGAGAATGCTTGTAGATTATTTTAGCATGCACAATATTATATTTGAAATTATTTTATTTAATTTCTATTGATGAAAAAATGATTTAAGAAATGGGGATAAAGTTTTAGTACTTTTCATGATGTTGATGATCCATTTATAAAATAAAGGGATCAAATCTTTCACCTCACAAGTCACCAAAAAGCAATGGTTTATGTTAAATATCACAAGAAGAGGCAAGTTAGAGAAAACCCTAAAAAACCATATTCTTGTTCAAACACTACAAAAATCTCTATACATTATCTCTTATACCTAATTTTCATCTCTCTCTCTTTCTCTCTTACATCCCACAAAGCGGGCACGCCCCACTTAGAATATATATCTCTCTCTTAAGAAAGTTTCTCTTTCTCTCTCAAGAGACCCAAATGGGTATGCCCCACTCTTTGATATTTGATATCTCTCTCATGGTGGTTCTCTAAACTCTCTCATGATCTCTCACGTCTCATTGTGGTTTTAGACTATAGGGTTATGGTAGAAAAAAGAAACATCTTCATCAAACTAGGTTGCTAAGGGGATTCACCTAAGGGTTAGCGATTTGTGATACATGAATTTATTGTTCAATTAGAGGGTTTGACTTAAATTTATTGTTCAATTTAGTGTTTAAAAAAAACGCCGAGTCGAACCGGACTCGCCCGGTTCGACTCGGGAATCGCCATGGACTGATCGAATCGGTGAAAAAAACGGAAATCGTTCGGTTCTAGAGAGAACCGGACGATTCTGTACAGTGACTCGCCGATTCACTGTACGGAATCGGCGAGTCCGTACAGTGAATAGGCAAGTCCCGTACGGATTTTTTTTATTTTTTTATTTTTTATTTTTTTATTTTTTATTTAGTTGTAATCCATAATAGATTTTTTTGTAATACTTGATCGATTTTTTTGTAATCCATGATCGAATTGTTTTTTTTTTTTGTAATCCATGATCGAATTTTTTTTTTTTTGTAACCCATGATAGAATTTTTTGTAATCCATTGATCGAATTTTTTGTTATCCATGATCGAAATGTTGTTTTTTTTTCTTGTAATCCATGATCGAATTTTTTTTTTTTTGTAACCCATGATAGAATTTTTTGTAATCCATGATCGAATGTTTTGTAATACATGATCGAAATGTTTTTTTTTTTTTTGTAATCCATGATCGAATTTTTGTTTTTTGCTTTTTTTGTAACCCATGATAGAGTTTTTTGTTAATTCCATGATTGAATTTTTTGTAATCCATGATCGAATTGTTTTTTTCTTTTTTTGTAATCCACGATTGAATTTTTTGTTTTTTTTGTTTGTTTTTTTTTGTAATCCATGATCGAATTTTATGTAATCCATGATTGAATTTTATGTAATCCATGATCGAATTTTTGGTAATCCATGATTGAATTTTTTGAAAATTTGTGATTTTTTTTTTTTAATCCATGATCGAATTTTTTTTGTAATCCATGATAGAATTTTTTGAAAATTTGTGATTTTTTTTTTAATCCATGATCGATTTTTTTTAAAAATTTGTTATTTTTTTTTTAATCCATATTATTCAAAGAGAAAATGAGAGAGATGATGATTCAGAGGCCACCCTATCCCAGCCATATTATTCACATATCGAGTCCCAACAGCAACAGTGTAGGGATGAGCACGACAGTGTAGGTGAGCATGAAGGATGGACAATCTTCGGGGATTTTAGATTGGGAACACAACAAAACACTAACACTCAGGGATTTGGGAATAGTCAAACGCCTGCTAATATCGATGATTCGTTTTTAGATCGAATCAATGAATTGTTAAACGAATTCAATCAACGGCACCAACGTGACCAAGAAGAACAATAACGTCGTCTATCATTTTATTTTTAGATCATATGTTACTAATTTTATGCTTTATTGTAGTCCATGTATGTTGATATACTTATTCCATGATAATTATATGTTTATCCTTTTGTGTGATGTAAATTAAATGCTGAATGGCGATTCATGCAGGGAAAGAACATATCAATATTCGCATATTCATTCAAAAACATGAAAATTCTTAATGGAGTACCCTCATTTCTTATTGAATTCCTAAAAAACAATATTGATAATGAATTTTAATAATTTTTTCGGATTTTTTTGAAGCTTTATTCTGACCGATTCACCCGATTCCCGATCCGGATCCCCGATTCGCCTATTCGGATCGGTTTTTTGGAAGCCCGATCAGGGTCACCGATCCGTTTTTTAAACCATTGGTTCAATTATTGTTTTCCCGGTTGAGATTCATTGATTGTTGCTTTTGTGCTATCGGATGATGGTGACTCGGTGTGGGGTGTAACAAGCACGGTTGAAATAATCTCTAGTATTCTCTTTTTATTTTTTGCCATATTTAAGTATATTGTCTTTATATTCCTAAAAATAATAATTGTGGTTATTTTCTTTGTTTAAAGAAAAATGGTTTAGTGACATCAAGGTTTTTAAGATCTTAGATTTGCTAGTTTTATTTTTTTTGAAGCAAGAGTTATTATAATAATACTAATTGTAAGTGATATTTGCCAAAAGAAAAGAAAAATAAAAGAAAACTAGGTGAAAAGAAGAAAAATAAAAAAAATATATCCTCGAACAAGATCTCAGTAGTCTTTCTTTTACCTGCCTCATAAGTACGGGCAGAAATGGATATGGATCTAGACCTGACTTAGGACCCAAGGGGTAGACTTGATCCAAGCCTAAGTATGGGTCCAAAAATTAGACCCCACATGTTAGGTCTGGGTCTAAATCTTGGACTTGAACACTATTCAGGTTTGGGTACAGGTTCAATTGGGTTAAGGTCAGATAATATTTTGCAGATCTCAATATATGAAATATATTGATATTTAAATTTTTGAGTTGGGGGTCCAAGTCCGGACCCGGATGGGATGGGACGGGACGGGACGCGACTCAACCCGTTGCCACCCCTAATGAGTCTTTCAAAGGTAAGAGACACACACGTAATACTCCCAAAATCACAAGGCTATTCTCGTCATCGTTACCTATTTCAACCTCGACGTGATTTACTCTCTCCATGTTGTCCCCATCGTCATTACAACATGGAAGCGAAGACAGAACCAAGGCAAACAAACCTATTTCCCATATTACCCCCTTAAATATACAAAATAATAAAAGGGTGTTATAGTCTCTCTCTCTCTAAATCAGGTATGCATTTTTGGACTTTCAATTTCTCTTCTATCCAACGCTACACCCTAATCATTGACTCTCAAAATCCTAAACCCTAATCTTTGATGCTTCTCGGACGAGTTCCACAAGACTATCGTGCTTTGTTTCGGTAGATTTGGATCACAATAGTCTATTTTAACGATCGATTCACTCAAACCAAACTAAATCTGTGTATATATGACTATTGTTTTTAATTTCTTTTGGTGTTGAATTGACACAATATTTGCAAATAAGCTATCATATGGTTTTATATTTATTTTTTAGGGCTTAACTTTTAATTAAGCCCCTAAAGTTTAGGGTCAGGGATTTGCTATTGGAGAATCAAAATTTCAGCAATTATATTTGCAAAATCCATGTGAATAAGCTGCGTGATAACTGACCACAAAATGTATCCTGTCAGCTCAGGCTTGATATCTAGGCTCAGCATTCAGGTCCGGGCTCGGGCCAGCTTCGCCCTACCCTATCCCTTTTCTGTTCTCGATTTCATGCTAGCCCTATTAACAGGCGACCCAGCCACCCAGCCCGACTAGGCCCGAGCATTGGCCATGGCTCCTCACTGCCTTGGTGCAAGCCCGGAAGAAGCCGAGGCAAGAAACTCAATTAAATCCCCCTGGGATACCCCCTCCAATATAGCAAACAACAACCAAGTCCCATCACTCAACAATCGTTCAAAGACAACAAATGTTCAAGCGCAAGGGTGTTATAGTCATTTCAGAAATATTTCTCTCTCTACCCACCTCTCAGATCAGAACTGAGAGAGAGAAGTCAGAAGGCAGATATTTAGAGAGAGAGAGAGAGTCATAAGAAGAGTGAAAGAGAGGCAGAGAGAATAATATAAAGAGAGAGAATAAAGTGGGAGGGACAAAGTCCAGAGAAACCAGGGACAAAGCTGAACCCCCCATGGAAGCCCCTTTCAACCTCCGAAATGTCAAACAGGTCCTCGCTCACTCTCTCTCCATCCTCACTGCAAACCGTTTCTGTCTCCTATCCATCTCTCTCCTCCTCTTCTCTTTCAGAGCCTCGCTCGAAACCCTAACCCTAACCCTAACCTCCTCCATTGAGCACCAAACCCTAACTCTAGCCCACCCGCTCTTCCCTGCAGCTCCTCCGTTTTCCGGTGATTCTAAGCCTCCGGAGAGTTTTTCCGCCCGCAGAAAAACCAGTTCGGGCAGGCGGCGCCTCGTCCACTTCAAAACCCTGGATGATGACTTCTTTGCAGAGGACCTGATTGCTCGAAACCCTAACCCTAATTTCCTGGTTCGAATCTCTGCAACTCAAGGTTTGGGGCCTTTTATGAACTCGTCTGGTTTGCTTAATGGCTTCAATGTTAATGGTGGTGATGGAGATGTTGTGGCTGCTTTGAAATCTGGGGCTTTGGTGGTATTCAAGCAACCCGAAACCGCTGTGGAATCTGGTTTTCAGGGAGAGATTCAGCGATTTTCAGGCGATGGTTTTGTTTACGACCAGCAGCAAGTAAGGGCTTTTTTCTCTCTTTTGACCTCGATGTCTATTCTTTTTGGGTGCTTGATTCTAGGGTTTTTCACTATGAGTTCTTGTATGATTGGGGTCATCTGTTACATGGTAGTTAGTGTGCATCTCAATCGAAGGGTGTCAATTACTAGGGTCTTCAGAATAGGTCTTCAATCTGGGCTTCAAAGAGTTACAGGGCTGGTGTTTTTCAGGTGGTCAGTTAGAGAAGTGTTGACCCAATTCTTGTTTGTGGTTTTCTTTTCTGAAGTTAAAGATCGAAGAGTGATTTTTCGCCTGGTTTTGAGGCTTAAATTGGTGCCTTTTTCAGTGATTTCTCCATGGATAGATAAGTTGGACTGGGACCATGAAGTTTCTCTGAGAATTCTAGGATTTTTTGGTCTCTGGTTTTTGCTTGAGTCGATCATTTCTTTTGCTTACACATTGGATTGTTGGGTGGCAATGTTAAACTCGTCAAAAAGTATTCGCGAGGCCATAAAGGAAGGCTACGATTTGATGCAAGTTATGGTTCTCCAAGCATTTGCAATAAAGTGTTTAGAGATTGTTTTTGGTGGGTTTCTAGTGAGACAATTCTTCGCTAAACTTGGCTACGATTGTTTCGCTCTGTATTGCCAGTCATTGGCTGAGACCTTTTTTCTTGTAGTTTGGCTGGTCTTTTTCTTTGCTGCGAAGTCTAAAGCCAGCCAGCTGCAGGGACAGAGTTTCGGTGAGAATGAATTGAGGAATTACATTGATGAGCTTCGCTAAAATCACCTCTAAGAAATAGCGAGGTTGCAAGCATTCATTGGATATGTGAAAATTTTCATGACCCATGTGCTCTGATTCAAATGATTACATTGATGGGATTTGCTAAGTTGCTCATATTTGCAGCAAGAATGCATGGATTCCCTGATTTCATTAATGGTTCAGGTGTTAATTGACTGGAATTGTATTGATGAGCTGTGCCAAATTGCTGTGGTTTTGTAAAAGTGTGGAATGGGGAGGGAGAGTGAGAGTTTAAAGGTAGCCCAGTGCCCTGGAAATAGTTGAAGATGTGTACCATAATGAGGCTTTTTTGGCATATGATAGTCCTTTTTTGTGGGGATTTTTTTTCCTCATTTTGGGTGTACATTGTCTGGGGTAGCTCTCAGCCTCGGTAACTATCACTTGGAACCTTGTCATACACCTGTAAAATTAAATCCGCGTTGTATTTTGAACACAAAAGTTGTGTTTTGCTTTTTTGTGCGTTTCTTTCATCAGAATCCCTGGTATATTGTAATGGGAATACCATTTTCATGTAATCTTTAACATCCTGCAAGGAGCTGTATAACAGTTTAAAGGAAGGTTATGCTGAAGAGCTTGGCTTTATATTCTTTGCTAGTCTCTTATGGTGTGATTGTATTGATTCATATGTATTCTCTGATGTAGATATGTGTGGGCATGTGTGTTTATAATTTTAAGATTATGAAAACTATTGCCAAAGTTAAAATCAAACTTTCTCAAAAAGAAAAAAAAGCCAAAGTCGAGTTTATTATTTATTTGACTTAATTGTTTGTTGCATTTCTTATTTCATTTTCTATGATTGTCTCTTCTACAATACTTTTACCTCTTATTGATCTATGCTACAGTTATGGCTGGATGCCAAGTTGTTTTATGATATGTTTAAATTCGTACATGCCTATGAAGCACGAACTTAACTATGACTCTCTAGAGTGACTTCTACCTCTAAGGTGCTTCTCCATTTTCTATGCTTGACACGCAAGTTTCATTATGTTGTCACTGTTTTGATCATGGACACCAAAATTAAAGTTTCCCATCAGTTTCATCGGTCCTGATCTTGTTTGATTTTGTACCTATGATGGGAGCGAACCTCTTCTAATCTAGAAGGAAATCCATTGATTTCTGGACACTTCGCCCTCCATAGCCCGATTTCTCTATCTTCTACTAGTGGAAGCTCCTAAATAGTTGATGCTTTATATTTATATAAGACTTCACCAAGCATAAACAAGGGGTTCTCACACTAAGCCTGGGCTTATTAAACCATGCCACGTAGATTCTAATTGAAAAAAAGAAGATGATTAATTATTTTTGTCTTGAAATACATTTCCTGTTGTTGCTAGGAAGGGTTATCTCAATGCCATTACCGTATCTTTGTAAGTCGTGGGCAGGCGAGCAGGGAGCTAGTTACTTCTGCGATAATTTAGGGAAGATAAATGGGGTGCAACGAGGGCATCATGGCCTCTCTTGGATTAGATTAATTATTCTTTTTATATTTACTTTTTGAGGGAAGCATGAAACTTATTCATGGATGCAGCTAGGGTTTTATTTGTATTTTGTATTTGCATGGGAGAGTGGAACTAGGGTTATTTGTTATTTAATTTGTTTTACTTATTTAAGGGTATTTATGTCTTTTTGTGTTTAGTAGAGAATTCAGGGATAATTTAGTACTTTAATTATTTTATTTTAATTAGGGTTATTGATTTCATTTTTGTTAGGTAAAGTTTCATAGAAAGGGGAGAGAAGGACTTACAACCCCATTGGTGTTGTCTTACGAGAACTTTGAGAAAGGGAAACAAAAAAGGAGGGAAGAAAAAGAAAAAAAAAACTAGAACGGGCTTCCTGATTCTTTGATTGAAGGCCATAGAAAGGTTTGATGGCACCTCCCAAGATCCATCCTTCCAAGGTTTCTATGGCCTTTCAAAGGCTTCCTAAATTCTTTTTTTCTTTTCCACCTACAATGTCCCTCTCCTTTTGCACTTTTTGTACTTAAATTTTTTTGTATTATTCTTTCTTATTCCTCCTTCCATCCTCTTCATGTAAATTCTTTTGTCATTTTTTTTTTTCTCCCCCCTTGTTCCCTTTTCTTTTTGTAAATTCTCTTGTTTGTCCCCTTCCTCCTTTCTTATTTTTCACTCTCACTGTACTATTAGTATTTTCATCTTCTTTCTTTTACCATTCTTTTCCCCAATTTCTTCTTTCTTCATAAGTCTTTGCCATATTTGTTTTTTGAGTAAAGTTAACGTTGTATTACTAGAAGAGCATCAGGGAACAAGAGTGGGACCTGAGAGCACCCATAGACACGGTCTCTCGAACAAAAAATAGGTCAGTATGCTATGACCCTACAAAAAATTGGGGCTTATAGACTCGTCCGATTACAAGCAAAGTACTGAACAAATCAAAATACAATGCACCCATGGTGGTCTAGAGCAAAAAAGGAGATGGACCAGCAACTAAAGTTTGAACAATACAGCAACCCAGAAAGTCACGATTAGGCGAGTGGATCTGCTTGGGCCCTAGCTCCATCCTTAGTCAGAAGAGCTGCGAACTCGTTCGATGTTCTCCTGATATACTTCGATGAGATGACCATATCCCTGCAGGTGTAAGCAATTTCGTCAAATATTGAGGATAGGTACCATGGAGGTGATGAATTCCCAGCGGCCCAAGAAATGATGTTTTGGGCATCTCCCTCCACAAACAACTAAGATCCCCAAGAAAAGTCGAATCTTTTAAGCCCCAAGAGCAGAGCCATGTATTCAGCGAATTGAGAATCTTCATGGCCTAAGTGCTCAGAATAGGTGGCTAGAACATTACCACGATGGTCACGGTAAACACCTCTGGTTCCAACTGGGCCAGGGTTCCCCAGAGAGCAACTGTCGAAGTTGAGCTTGATGGTGCCTTCTGGTGGAGGCAGCCAGTTGTTGGGTCTTGATACCCTCTGTGGTTGGAGCTTAAGAATGTTTTCCCATTGGCTGAGGAAAGTGTTAGCCGATATCCTGTTAAAGGCCCTGTAAGTAGAGGCCCAAAAGATTACTAAGGAAGTAACCTTATGGAAGAGTGCTAGAATTTCATTCTTGGGGCCTTGGAAAATCCTGGAGTTCCTTTCTAGCCAAATAATCCAAATAGTGGCTGCGATAGCTGCCTTCCACAGGATTCTTCCAGACTTCGGCCAGTGAGAGATGAGAGACAAAGAGATGAGAGCCCGGACAGAGGGTGGAGTGACCCATAAGAGGCCAAACAGCTGGATTAAGAGACTCCACAGGTCGTGGGCTAGGCTACAGTGAACGAACAGGTGTGGGTTCGATTCCTCCTCACAATGACACAGTGCGCACCTGTTGGGGATCGGGATCCCTTTCCTTTGAAGCTGGTCCACTGTGAAAGCAACAAACACATCCTATTCAAAGAACAAACACATCCTATTCAAACAGCAAACACGTCCTCTTCAAAGAACCCGTCGAAACCCTACAAATTAACCCATACGTCCTTATAATTAACTCGAACAAAACCTGCTGAAACCATTAGCCCTAATTTTCTTACTGAAGTCCAAACCCTGCTTTTACAGACCCATTAACTCCAAAGCCCTAAAACTAGGCTTGGAGACCCTTGGAATTAATTTAAAGTGATTTTCTACCCTCTTCTTATCTCCAGGCTACAGGCTAGCTTTAAATTTGGTTGAGATCAATTTTATTTAATGAGTTTTGTTTTAGGGCAGATTTCAACAATTACAGATTTGAAATCTCATTTCCAAGGCATTAAAGAAAATTTCTAAATTGCATGTTGATCCATATTAGTTAGTTTTGTAGATGATTACCTACTGAAACTGTAGATATTGAACCTTATTTGGAATTAAAGTGCCCTCAGAACGTTTTTTGGTTATTGTAGCCCGAGATTAGTGATTGGTTGATCTTACGTTGCATCAATTTGGTATCATAGTAAGTTTTGTCCTAGGGTCAAAGGTTCGTCTTTGAGTTCTTTCGGGTCTTTCCTAGAGTGTTATGGTGTCCATTAGGTCTTTAAGGTTCTGTGCTTTGCTTTTATGTCCCTTAGTTTCTGTCCTACTTTGTGATATAGTGCTCCTTAGTGCTGCATCTGTTGTCCTAGGATTAGTCGTTAGTTTTGTTGCTGTCATATAATTCCCAACCCAAATAAACTGTCTTGGTGCCTATATAGGAAAGTTTATATTAGGCTAGGTGAATCCACATGTCATGGCAGTTCAAGACAATGCGAAATCATGGTTGATCCATGGTCGTGACCAAGGCCGTCGGAGTGGTCAAGTCAGGACTGGTCAATCCATCATAGAAAGATTTGATGAATGTTAAGGTGGTGCTTCCTCTAAACCCTTTATGGAAGCTTCTGTGAAGATGCTAGTGTGTGTGGTCTTGATAAGTGCGAAACACTAGGCGAGGAAGATGGAAAGTTGGATGATGATTCTTATTAGGATCCTAGGCAGTATCACAAAGAAGAGCAAATCGAGGATAGTTGAATATAACATCATTTGAGGTAAAAAGTAAGGAGACAAAAACAACCTTGCCTCTTTTGCCGAAGGAAGAGGCGGAGAGTTCAGTGCCTGTTGGATGAATTTAGGGAGCTCACCCAAGAACAACTTCCTGACAGCCTTCCTCTTACGATAGATATACAACACTGAATAAATCTCACTTGTGGATTGAGCTTCCCACACTTGGGAGCCATTAATGGATAAATCCAGATGAGCACAAAATTGCATAGGATGGTCAAGGAATTGCTAATAAATGGGCTTATTTGAGAAGCTTGAGTCTTTGTGCATCTCTGCTCTTTTTACTACAAAGTAAGATGGTAATTGGTGAATGTGTATTGATAGCTGCGTAATTAATAACTGTCACTTGTTTTTTTTCCCCCAAGATTGACCCCAAGGGTAGATGCCATCAAATTTGTATTCAACTAGGGAGTTCTCTTCCTGAGAATTTCATTCTTGAGTTACGTAGGGAGGGGTCTGGCTGAGAATATTTGGGTTAGGCTAAGACTGTAGTAGAGGAGAGGTATTTTTTGCGTAGGTCTAGGTACAACCTACAACATGAAGAGATATGTGAATCTTTGTCATGTTTGTCAGGTTTTTAAAGGTCAGTCTCAGAATACTGGCCTCTACACTCACTTCCCATCCCAGATTCTACTTGACAAGATATGAGCATGCATTACATATTACGTTTCCTTAGAGCCCCTAGGAGATCGGATTCTGTGTTTATAATAGTGGACCATTATTTGAAAACAGTGTATTTCGTTTCTTATTAAAGGACCACTGATGCGTCTATGTTGCATATAGTTTTCTAGAAAAATTATTCGTCTTTAAGGTATGCCTAAATTGATCACATCTGATCGAGATATTAGATTCTCTAGTCACTTTTTAGACAATGTTGCAGCCAAAACTAGTCAATAGTTCAGAAGTGCATATAATTGTCTCATCGATGACCAAACTAAGGTAGTGAACTGTAGTTCGGAAAATTTGTTGAGGTGTCATGCAGGTTTGAAACTGAACTAGTGGAATATGAGTCTTCCCCAATAGCTTGGCGAACTAATCGACTGGGAAGTCACCCTTCGAGATGGTCTACAGTCACACCATTCCATACGTGTTAGATTGTGTTCCATTACATTATGTGGGAAGGAGAAGTGTTGAAGTCAACGACAGTTATGCTAAGTATAAGGATGCTACTGATGAGCATTGATGTGAGCATTCATTTTTGTAGTGTACTCTGTCATGATACATCTGAGGCATGAGGGTTCCCAATCGCTACTAAGGTTTGGTCCGTACCCGATTTTCAAGAAGCCATGTGATAGCGCTCATCTCCTAGGGCTTCGTGAGTACCTTCATATCGCGCTGATATTTGATATTAACGATTTACATGACTTTCTTGGCGATCACTTATACATTTGGGTGCTGAATCTCTGGATACTAAACAGAGCTTTAATGAGCTATTGAAGATGCGAAAAGAGGCTGTGGTGGACATTCTGGCCTTTGATACAAGCTGTGGTTCATATAGGAGAAACTTGGTTCATTGGAAAGATAACATGTTGATTGATTTTTCATGGGTTGATGAACATGAATTGTGGAGAAGACCTGAAGATCGTTATCAGTGTTGCATGGAGGCCGTGGGGTAAAATTCTTCCCAACTTGTGAAGAATTGGTGAGGGTATCGTGGCCTTCTCTTGGAATAGTTTAATTGTTATTTTATAATTACTCTTTTGAGGGAAAGCATGATACTTATTTAAGGATGCAGTTAGGGTTTTATTGTTTTTATTTTGTATGGCAGAGTGAAACTTGGGTTATTTGGTCTTTTAATTTGTTTTAGTTATTTAAGGGTATCTATTTCTTTTGGAGTTTTAGGAAATTCATGGGTAGTTTAATTGATTAATTACTTTATTTTGACTAGGGGTACTAAGGTCATTTTTGTCTAAGTCAAGTTCTATTAAGGGAAGAGAGGGATGCCGAGCCTCTTGGTATTTATTTTTTGAGAACTTTGAGGAAAAAATAAATCTAGAAATGGCTTTCTAAATTCTTTTGATTGAAGACCATAGGAAAGGCTTGGTAGCAATCCCAAGGTTCCTGTTTTCTTTCCATCATTTCTCTTCCTTTCCTTTCTTCTCTTTTATTTCTTTAAAGGCTGTCTTTTCCCCTCTTATTCTCTTTCCCTAAATTCTTGTCATCTCTTTTTCTTTTTCCTTCTCCCCTTTTATTTCCCTAAATTATTTTGTTTGTCCTCTTCTTCCATTCTTATTTATTTCCTTTTTCCCTTTTCCCCAATTATTTTCTTCTCTTTTTCTCTTCTTTCCCCTATCTTCTTCTTTCTTTTTGTCCTTATTTTACCTTATTAGAACCCTTCAAACGGCAAAACTTCCATGTTAATTGAATCCCTAGTCCATAGGTCCTTATAATTAACCAAAACAAGACCTGTTAAAATCCTCACTAATTTCCTCTCTAAAGTGAAAACCCGTATTTTTACACATCATTAACTTCAAAACCTAGAATTACTTGTGGAGACCTTTGGATTTAATTTGTAGACATTGAACACCCTCTTCTCTTCGGGTTGTCAGGTAGCGTTAAGTTTATGAGCCATTTTTATACAAGTAATTTTGGTTTAAGATGGATTTCAGCCCATTACAAATTCAACATCTCATTTCCAGGGCATTAGAGCAAATTCCTAAATTGCATGCTGATTTACAGAAGTTTGTTTATTAAGTTTTTTGGATGATTATCTGCTGAAATTGTAGGTATTTAATCGTATTTGAATTAAAGTGTTCTCAAAACGTGTTTTAGGGTCTTTGGATCAAATATTTGTGAGGTTCTTAGGTTACTTTATGAAGTCTTGAACTAGATGGGCCTGTGACTAGAGAACTGGTTACCTCTATATGATAATTCAGGGAAGATAATGCAGGAGTCTCAAACTAGGACTGGGTTCCTTCAGAACCCATTCAATATTACAGCATGTTTTCTTCAAACAGAGAGCTGGGTTTCCTCCTATACTGGCAATTCTCTGCTACCCATCAAACGGTAGAGCTTTCTCAATATTCCTTTGTTTGACCTTCCATGAAAAATTCTCTTTTCCTTCTTTCTACTGTAATATTCTTGTTTTTTTATAATATTTTGGTTTTTTCATATCCTTATTCTATTCTAGACAGGTTTGTAAAATTTTGCTTTAGTTTATGTTTCTTTTCTAATTCCTTGCAGGGGTGACAAAGGAAGTTAATAGAATTCCTATAGCAAGTTAAGTGAGAGATGTAGATACCATCTAGTCAAATGGAGCGATGTTTGCAGGCCCAGTATCCATTGGCTTTTGGGTTTTAAGCAATTGAACTTCTTGAATAAGGCCCGTCAGCAAAATGAACTAGCATCATTGGGAGGCTCCTAAGCCTTGTTGGTTAGAGAGGTGGATGAAGTATGGCTGTGATAGGAATGGCTCGAGTATCACATAGGTTGGTATGGTAGGATTTCTGGGTTCTGGAGAAGAATCTGCTTTATAGGAACAAAGTTTAGAAGGGGGATTGATTTTGGTTGGAGGACTGAATTAGTGTTAGCTTTTGGTTGTGTTTAGTATGGTGCAGGGGCCTTAGATATCTCTTGTCCACTATGTCTGGATTAGCTTTGATTCATGGTGGTAGCCTTTATGGAGGGAAGATGAGATAAGGTAATACAGTGGCTTGCATTTTAGGAGGGCTCCAAGAGGTGCATTCAGGCTTTCTTTGCATTCTTATCTTTGGGTGGCTGGATACTTTACTGAAGAGTTCCAAATATTGACCATCTTGAGGGGAAAGGATGACAACTCCTTAAAGATTGCTTCAATGATAGGGATATTGAGGAGCGCATCGATGATCTGTTGAAATATATGGAAAGAGATAAATCTTTTCAACGTTTCATATATAGCTTTTTTGAGGTTAATGGAAGGTATTAAGAGTTCTATCATCTGATCTGTGGGCTACCCCCCCAAGTATTTTCTTGGGCTTAGGATAAAATGAACTAGTATTTTGAGGACAGGTGGATAGGACCAACATCCTGGAAACTAAACCAAATTATGGTGAGCCAAATTCCCTTAAGTTTCAAGTCTAGCTTCCTTGGGAATACAGGGCTATCAGTAATGATATTTAATTAGGGATAGCTTTTCTAGAAATCAGGCTATCTAGTGAAACCCCCCTGCCTTCTGTCTTTTTGCTTTGGACTCTTCATTGTGGAGGATCATTTGCTAAAAGTGAGCCTCAATTAAGAGAATACATCCTGAGGATAGGGGAAATGGTCCTATCCCCTTCTCCCACGTGCTTTATGAAGCTAACAATGAAGTGGAACTATTTATTGGGCGTTTGGGAAATGGACTCTCCATCCATTTTGGACTCGCATGAATGTCTTATATGGACTTTGACATTTCCTCACATTTTCTTTGTTAAATAAAGAGAATTTCCACTACAATGCCCTCTTCTAGTTTTATAGTTGATCATTTGCCTCTTGCTCCCAAAAATGTCAAATGGTTCTTTTCCAAAAGCTGAAGCATACCCAATGATTCTACTTGCATCATGGTCACATGGAAGGATGCTCGCACAATTTTTGCATGGTGACACTTCTGTATCCTGTCAAAAGCCATACCTCTTTTTGAGGTCTTCCCTTGCTGAACAAATTCGGTCCTTGCTATTTGGCAAATGCTTAGTTCATGTGATACACTGAACTGTCAAGAATATATCGAGTTAAGGAAGCCTTGAAACTGCGTCCTTCAATTCCCAAATGTTATACAAGTAATGCTTACATGTTTTTGTATAATTTATATCCTTGATTGCATGGATGGATATATTATTTGAAGGGACATTAGGGCTTGTATGGATACTGCTGCAAAATGCATGCATGTGCATTTAGGTTGCTTTACATGATTCTGGGAATGTGTGCCGCTGGCTTATTCGGAAGACACCTTTTTATGCCCTTGTGGTTGTGCATGCATGCAAGGAATGCAGCTGCTTGTGTGCGAAAATGAATTAGAAATTTCCTGTTTTAACCCTAAGTGCCAAAGTGCAGCCTTTTTATGGACTCAATACATAAACTGACCCATATGCAAGTAGCGGCCAAAGATTTGTTTTAGCATTTTTAGATGGATGATAATGGACACTTGTGGCTGATAGTGAATATGGGGGAGAAATTATTGAGACTATAAAATGCAATGTTGTTTCTTGGGTTCTCTCTTTTACAGCCATGGATACTTACGAAGATTGATCCATATATCTTGGCTGGGGGCAATTATTTTTTCCATAAATAACGCATTACTGGGATAAAAGGTCAGGCCCAAGTTAGGACTATTATTGCAATGAGTAATGATCCTATAGGACCTTCCCGCACCCATGTGTGTAGGACCCCAAAGGATCACCATTAAATTTGGTACGGATCTCTAGAAAAGTTATCACATGGGTGTGGGACTTGACTTTTTTAGATATCCGTATCAAATTTAATGGTGATCCTTTGGGGTCCTACACATATAGGTGGGGGAGGATCCTATAGGATCATTTCTCTATTGCAATTATTTGTCGGATACTGAAATTTTTTACCATTAGTATCATTTTTTGAAAAATTAGGGTTTATGATGAAAATGACTTCAATTGTTCTGACTTGTGAGATTGGATTGATTCTCATTATATTAGATTGGATTGGTGCTCGAAGCATTTGAAGAAATTTAGGAATCATTAAAATCAAGAAAGGGAAATTATCTGTGGGAATGTATTGAGTTTTTTTAGTGCTTTTTGGTGAGAGTTGGGCACCTGGCCACCAGTTTGCCTACTGTTTAAGATTAGCGTATTTTGTGATATTTGGCTCGATTTTTTGTTTGATTAGGCACTGGATTGAATTCTCATTTCTTATCATACTTTCTCTTGCAAGAGGCACTGGACTGAATCTCACTTCGTAGTCTAGTATCTCTTGCTTATATCATGGCTTGGGTTCATTTACTGTCATGAAGCTTGGATATGAAATTAGACCATGGTGTTTTTGTTTACATTTTGAGAAACAAAGTTACCATTCAAAATATTTGTAGGAGTTCAGGAACCCATTGGTTTTACTTTTGAACAATGGAAACAATTGCTCTCTTGGTTTCTTAATTGTGTGAAATAGAGGGTAGGACCTGAGTTTTTTGGGGCTAGAACATGACTTATGAACTTTGGGTGTAACTGAGTGGGGTCTAGCTCTGAGGTTCTAATGTGGAAAGAGAGCATCAGTTAAAATCAGGATCTTGGCTTGAGCTTGGTTGGTTGAGGTGTTGAAAATTGCAAGACTACAATACGAGTTCGAAGCTTATTTGCTGAACTAATACTACAAGTAGGTGATCTCTCCTCCCCTCTCACATTATTAAAAATATCTCCTCGTGACAATTTCACACATTGGTGTAACAGCATCTAGGTGACTCTCTCTCTCTCTCTGCAAGTAGTACACACACTCTCTCTCTCTTGCGTGTTTTTTTGGGGTAAAGGTAGATGTTCAGGTAGATATTCCTTACCTGTTAGTGGTATCTAGGTGACTCTCTCTCTCTCTCTGCAAGTAGTACACTCTCTCTCTCTCTCTCGTGTCTTTTTGGGGTAAAGGTAGATATTCAGGTAGATATTCCTTACCTGTTAGTGGTATTTAGCCAGATTGCTTCTCTTGGAGGAGCTGTGTGCCTCCTTAATGGGGTGCAATCCATATTGGTTTGAAACCCTAGTTAACAACCCCCAATACGAGACATGTGGTATAATACTATATTGTATTATATATTACGCACTTTTAAATGGTTTTTTTGCCCTTTTCTGAACAACCGCATGTGATCTGTATTCGTTCTTTCCCTGCCTTTTTCCTCCCTCACAATTTTAACCCCCCCCCCCGTCCCCCCCCTCCCTCTCTCTCTCTCACACACACACAGACACCCTCCTGGCTCTAAAGGGGCCCTCTCTCTCTCACACATGCGCACACACACACGCTTGACAAGTGTCTGTCCTTTCACCTTTCCATCTGTGTATGTGGACTGCCATGTTTACTTCATTGGCCATGGACTCTTGCAGAATTCCTTCAATTAATTGCAAAATTTCACAGCCCTCTCTCTCTCTCTCTCTCTCTCTCTTCGTAGTACGAGTAGTACGTATTGTTCTACTACGTAGTACGTTAGTTTTACGACAAGAAGAACAACAACCGACGAACCAACGAACACAGTACTGT
>NW_006498952.1:1154019-1193597 GCF_000471905.2 Amborella trichopoda
ATTCCGATTTTTTGAGCCTAGTCTGATATATTTGCGATCTCTTTACATAAAGTATTTTTGCCGATCCATATTATTTACCCAATTTTTTTTTATTCGACTTTTTAAAATAAAAATGATTAGTTTTCGATTTCATGGTGAACCGATTTATTGATAATCCCCGACTTGGGCATATCCTCCTCTTTTAAAGTAAAAAGAGCTGGCAACCCCTTTGAGGGATTGGACCTTGGTTTACCCGATGCGATCAAGGCCCACCTAATGCACAGGCTCCCAACCATTGTGGTTATATATACCTTTTTGTTTTATAAGAAGACATGTAAAAGGTTTTCTTTTACTTAAAATACCGCCTAAAGAGGGCAAAGAATGTTTTCGATGCGCAATAAGCCACATTACATAATGGCCTACGGACGGTCGTGTTAAACAAATGACTGATTTTATATATAATCATGAAATAATACACACTTCATAAGACAAATAATGAAAATTTAAACATTACACACACTTCTCTACAGGCGTGGTGGTTCTACCACCTCCGCCACACCGAAGTGTCAAAGTTAATTATAACCAAGGTCCTATAAAATATATTGTTGATATTTTTAGTTCTTTTCTAATTTTTATATATTTTATGGGAAGCAAATAATTTAGGGCATAGTTTGCATAAGGTTACAACTTTAAATAATCTAATTAAGGTACACCTCTAAATTTTATCATAAATGTAACTATGGTGTAAAAAATTCTTATGATGGTTTGAGAATCCATTTTCATTTTTAGTTCTAAAATTTTAAAATCTAAGAAATGATTCATGAAAATCTAAAAACTGGACGGTCCAAATAACGTGTTGCAAGTTACAATATTTCTCAAACTCGAAATCTTTTTTCCTTTTATATTCATACATCTCCATATCGAGATGATCAATTAGAGGGTTTTGCAACATCAAAATAACTTTTTATAATGGATTTTTAAGGTGCACTTTAATTTTACATTTTAAGGTCGCAACTTTATATAAACTTTTTCCAATAATAGTATTGTACAGACATTGTACTATAAATTTTTGTCTCACATACTAGGCACCATAACACATGCTGGACATTAACACCTGTAGGAGTGCCCTAGTATATCTACTTTAGGAATCGCCTCAATCAAACCCTTGCCAACTATGGTCTAATGGTGGAAATCCTTCTTACCTGCCAACTAGGCAAAAGAAAGCAAAATTATTCACAAAATGGGGACATTAATTCTAGAAAATGTATACAATGAGACCATTTACACTATAATGCACTATAACTTCTCCATTAGAAAAGTAAGCCACCTGCCATTAACCTTTTCTTTAGAGTTATGCCATTGGCTGTTGTAAAAATAGATTTATTTATTTATTTATTCCCCCTTTAGACTGAATGCTCACTAAAAAGAATGAAAACTCAATCTTTCACATGATTGGGAGCGTATCTTTTATCGAGCACTAAAAATGAAACACTATATAATCGGACAAATTAATAATTATTTACAGTTGCTTAAAGTAATTAACCCTTGCTCAAACCTAGAATTAGGGTTTAACCCTTGCTTAAAGTAATTAAGCCTTCTTCTTCTTTTTTTGGTTAGTAAAGTAATTAAGACTTAGGCTTTGTTGTTGTCAATCCGAGTTTGTCGTAGGATCTACTCTTGCAACAACCCCACATGGGAAAATCTTGAGTTTTTTTTTTGGTAATTTAATAGGAAAGACAGTCCCTACACGTTTTGTTTTGTGTTAGTGGGGTGGTATCAATGAAAATGGAAACCACAACATGGTGAGTACGGTGTAGGGTGTTACCACCACGACCCCTGCTTTTTCTTGAAAATCTTGGGTTTCGTAAAACACACACACAAGGGAGAAAAATTTTGATTTTCTTTAAAGTTTTCAATTCTCTTTCTAAATTTAATCAAGGTTTCTACCTATCTCATAGTTATGCTAGATCTCTTATCACAAACTTGGGGTCATTTTGCAACGGAATTATGACCATGAGTTTCCAATTTTAGAATTTGGAAGCTTGAAATTTGAGTCACTAGTAATAGAAAATACTTTGTTGGGTTAAATTTTCTAAAATTATGTGGATTTTTAAAAATTGTGTTTAATTTAACTTGATATTCTTGTAAACTTGGAGATGTGGAAATTAATCAGTTTTAATCATTAATTGAAGTTTTTATTAATGAGAGAGTGATATTCTTATTAAAATGATTAGATTTTAAAAATCATAGCACAAATCTCTCTCTCTCTCTCTCTCAAGTCAAGCCCTCAACCAATGGCCATAACCTAAGGCACCCTCTAGAAGTGACACTGATGTAACTTTCTTAATTGAAGTGACGTTTTAACTCTCTATTTTGATGGTACAAATGTTATGACTTCTCCTTATCGAAATTACTGTAACTTCTGCTTGTTAAAGTCATGGTTTGTTGTAACTTTTCTTTGCTTACTACCTTCTACTCCAACTTAACTCCCCTTCATTTACAATCTTTTGATGCTTTGCATCATTCGAACTTCTTTTTCTTTGAAAATTGGCATGGTAAAACTGGTCACTAACCCAACTAAGCTGGCTCGGCCCGTCCCAATTCAGCTCGCTAGTTCTGGGTGAGTTTGGGGCCTTTAGATTTGGACCACCTGCCCACCCAATCCTAGTTGGCTCGCTAGTTTTGGGTGAGTCTGGGTCTTTAGACCTAGACCGCTTGCCTGCCTAGTTGGCTCACCGGATTTTAAAACATTGCTATGCATTTACAAACTTTAATATCAATGTAATTTCTATATTTGTTACCTTTTACATCAGTATCACTTCTTTTTATTTATGCCAAAAGATTATGTACTCCTATGGAAAGTATCATTTATTCTCTCTCCGGTAAAACTCTATCTTGGATAAACTTTAAGACTTGTAAAATTTTAGGAATGTAACCTTTTCAACCTAATAATAGCGTTAAATAAATAAATAAAAATCACACCGCACAATCTATGCACCTAAAAAAGAGTAAGGTCTTAAGATTGAATAGAGACAATTAAAATATTTGACAATCGGATCTAATTGTTTTAAAATAAAAATTAAATATTATTTTAAATGTTCATTTAGTGACTCTCATGTGGATTCCAATCTTTTAGGTGGAAAAAAAAAAAAAGGTTATAAATGGCTCTTTGGCTTGATGGAGTAGGTGCATAATGTCCTTCAGCAGTACACTAATTGTGCGACCTACATAAACATGAATACATGTGTAAGTATTTGATATAGATACAAGTGTTCATGTGTAACACAAATGAGTGCCAAAAACATTTCACGTTTTTATTGCATTAAAAAAAAAATAAGGGTAAGATTTTAAATGACATTAATAAAAGAAATTTACACTAATTATAATCAGTGGTATTTAAAAAATATCCTCTATGCTTTACAATTTCACTCATGTCTCTCTTATTGGGGTTTTTTTCTAAGAAACACCCGTTTCGAACTATTAGCTCCGACCATTCATGGTAAGAACTAATTCAGTCGACCCAGCACCACAATTTATAAGGAATTGAAGCTGTTTGAAACAATATGTTTGGAATCAAACTTGTTTGAAACTAATAATTCTAAATTACTCATTTTCAGGAATCAAATAAGTCTAGAATTATTGGTTTCGAACGACTCATTCTAAAAAATCAAAGCGATCCATAACTAATAGTTTTTGCTAGTTGTAAGGAATCAAATTTCTCCAGAACAATTAGTTTTGAAAACTTCTCATTACAAATAATCAAAGTGGTCATTGATTCCAAACAACTCTCATTCTTTGATGGATAAAAGAGATACGTATCATCATCATCATTATCGTTAAAACTTTTTCCAACTAATTAGGATCAACTACATCAATCAACTTTTTCCAACTAATTAGGATCAGCTACATCAATCAATTTTTTCCAACTAATTAAGATCAGCCACATCAATCCCGACCCATCATTGTGCTCTATTATAAGCGGATGATGTACATTCAGAATTCATGATAAATTTTTAAAATTTTTTATATTGACTGCCTATCAAACACAATGTAATTCTTTAACCCAGGTCCATGTCCAAAAACAATTTAACACAACGTAATTCTTTAACCCAAAGTCCGTGTCCAAGGAAAAGTTAAGATCCTCATCTCACCAACGAAAGAGATACGTATATAAAATATAAAATTTGAAAAACACTTATAAATACCACTAATTATAATAGGTATTAACAAACATTTTTTCTAGATAATTTCTATGCGGATTTTAGTGAGTACTTTACTTGTCATATCGACAAACGACACGTGCAAAAAAGTTACACCCTTTAACATCAGCTTTTATTTGGCACTTATCACGTAAAATCAGATAACTCACCAAACATATCAACCGTTCGTGCCATAGACATGGCACCATATGACTTGGTATAGGCCCACATGATGGTATTTGATTGGTGGAGAGTAAAGGAGCCTTTCCACGTAGCCAAACCGCTCTTTTTACAGTCGTGTTTTGTACTTTGTGTTGTCCGGAAATGCCCCCTGATTTGGCCTCAAAAGGCTTGCAAAAGCCAGGGGCACCGGCCCTTTACTTTAAGGGGAGGCACCCTCTAATTTTGTGGATTCTCTAACTTTGGAGGTCCCCACCCAATGCTTTTTCGTGGGAGGGGACATCCATGCCAGAGATCTTGGGATGACCAAACTGCCCCTCATTTTTGTTGGGTGTGTGTTTTAAAACATAACTTAAAAATAGGCTTCACTAATGTTGCAAAGCATTGCATTTATATCGGCCACTAAACTGATCAGGGGTCTTATTTAATTAAAATCGAGACAGAAGTTCTGGTATCACTAGCTGGGTCAAATTAAAAATTATAGAATATATTATAAGAATGTTGCTCAATTTTTTTTAACTGATCGTATATATCAAAATCAGATGATCTGACTGGTTAATTATTGATATTGAATAAATTTTAGATAAACCTAGTCATAATTTTAGACCGAACCATCAAAGGTACTACTAGGTCCTCAATCGAAGCGGTTTGACTAGTTAGTTCAGTTCACTCTTGATAACTATGTCGCAAAGCAAAGAAAGAAAAAACAAAAAAAAGTATACTAGTGAGACTTGTGTTCGTCTTTGTTTTCGAATGAATTTGGAGCCAAACACATTTTATATAACTGTAATTTTTTGCATATGATCCAAGAACCTGAGCTCCAAAAATAATGCTAATCTCATGATCAATAAAGAACTAAAATTAGCAATCAAGAAAAAAAAGAATGTTCTATTTTTTAGGTTTAAATTTTGTTTTCATGTGGTAGTGGACTTGTAAACTTTGGACCTAAAATTAGTCTTCAAGGTGTATCTTGGGAAGGTTGACTTACTCTTAAGTCTACAAAAATAAAAAGGAAATGACCTTGTGAGACCCTCCCACACACATGTGTTGGTCCTTAAAGGATCTCTATTAAATTTGACACAGATCTCTAGACCCACAATAACTTTTTTAGAGAACTGTGCTAAATTTAATAGTGATCCTTTGAGGTCCTACACATATAGGTGTGGAAAGGTCTCATAGGATCATCACTCAAAATAAAATCATAGATTTGCTCATAATTGTTGTCAAAAAAAAAAAAATCATAGATTTACTAATTAAAAAAAATAAAAGAAAAACATAGATTTCTTATAGGATTTTACCGCATTTGATTTCCACCCACTATAAATATGAACATTAAAGGACAAAGTTTACACGTAGTATATTGTGTTGGGCTTAAATGGCTACTATTAAAACATTGCTGCTTTGTACATTATGGTGGTTGCATAAAAAAAGAAGGAGATTAAATTCCTGCGCAAGAGAAGCAGAGAACGTCCAAAAAAAATTCCACCTCAAGAAGGTAAGTGTGGCATTTATTTTAGGCACACTCTTTAAGAGTGCGTTTGATTTTGGAATGTGCAGTTTAGGAAGTCGAACTTTTCAATAATACGGATATCATAGAAGCCGTAGTATTTATTTTTCAACATTAAAATTAAAGTAAGTGGATACCCATTTTTAAAGGTTACGCTTCTCGTTATTAAACGAGGAAGTGCTTCAGTATTGTAGCAGTGGTCAAAAAATGAAACGAAATCTAATAAACATGGTGGAGGGAAAAACAAGAAAAAAAAAAAAAGGTGGAAATCGTTGTATTCAACATTTTGAATTGTTAAAAAACTGTATTTTTGTATATTTGGGCTTTAGATCTTTATAGAATATTATTTTCGAATGCTACATAGAACTCTCTTTTTATTGATTGATTAATAAAAAATATACAAGGCGGTTTTCTTTTTATTGATTGATTAATAAAGAATATACAAGGCAGTTCTCTTTCTATTGATTGATTAATAAAGAATATACAAGACCCGTATAAATACACGGTCACTAACAATTAAAAATAAATGTCAACGGTTATAGATAACTACTAACTAATCTTATCATAATCAAGAGAGGCTTAAGATATATATATATACCCATACATATACATAATTCATTTTGTATTCATAATGATGTATATCAATATAGATATACATACTCTAATATGGAATCTATTGTTGACCTGTAGAATATCTATCTTAGGTTTATCTACTCTATGGTTAACCCGTAGAATATCTATCTTAGAATTATCTCAGGCCCTTGCGCTTTTGACCCATTGGCAGAAATTAGATACTCAGAATTTTAGGAGAATTTTATGAGTATTTTGGGCATATAATATATCTCTTTAAGGTGGGATACTTTTCCCATATGCAACAAACATGTCCCATACAAGAAAAATATAATATGGTACTCTTTAATGATTTTTCAAAAAATATATAATTGAGAGAGTTCACTGATTTCTTAAGAGAGAGGCTTATATGGGACAAATTGGATATTTTTAAGAACCACTAAGGTTTCTGTGGAGCCATGGACAAAATGATTTTTTCAAAAAAATGTATAATTGAGACAGTTCAATGATTTCTTAAAGGGTGTCATTTGTATAAGGTTGCAACCTTAAACAATTAAATTAAGCCGTACCTCCAAATTTCATCATAAATATAATTTTGGTGTCAAAATTTTTTAGGATAGCTTGACAATCTATTTTTATCTCTAACGATAAAATCTTAGACTCCAAAAACGATTTAGATCAAGTAGATCTATAAACACTTGAAAATCTTGAAAATGGACAGTCCAGATAATTTGTTGCAAGATAACACTATTTTCAGGATCAAAATATTTTTTTCTTTTCATATTCATACATCTTGATGTTGAGATGATCAATTAGAACGTTTTCCAATATCAAAACAACCTTCTATGATGGTTTTCTGAGCTACACCTTAATTCTCTATTTTAAGGTCGCAACCTTCTATAAACGTTTTCATTTCTTTAAAATATAGGCTTACATGGACACATGGGATATTTGTAAGAACCACTAAGGTTACTATGGAATCATGGACAAAAGTTAATAATAAAAATAAATAATAATAATAAGATAAAAGTTTATATAGAGCCGAGACTCAAAACAATCAAATTAAAAGATGCATTGTTTTGATACTTAAATATCTTCAAATTGATCATTTCGACATCAAGATGTATGGATATAAAAAAAATAAAAAACGATTATAAGCTTTGTAAATAGTGCATCTTGTAGTTCATTTTTTGACCTTCAATTTTCAAGTTTCATAGATCTACTCGATCTATATTATTTTTTAAGCTTTAAATTTTATAATTAAAAATAAAATATATTTTAAAGTTATCACAAATATTTTTAAAATTGAAATCGAGTTTCTCGATACTATTTGAAGGTGCGCTTACTTTGATTGTTTAGAGCCTCGCCTCCCTAATAATAATAGCGGAGTGGTTTCAAAGGTTTGTGCGTTGTGGCATTGTCCATATTTTCATCGCAGAAAGGGTAATTAGGGAATATAACAGCAAACTTCCAACGTACTAAACCGTACCTGGTGGTCACGTGTATTTGTTACTTTAAACAGAATCCTAGGAATACCCATGCCTTTTTAAGAATACCAAATAAGTAAAAATAATGATTTGAAATCTTCTAGGTTGTTTTCAGGTTGTACAATTATTGAAGGAACATGGGGATAGCTTGGATAATATGAGAATGGGAAAATATAATTTCAACCCTTAATAGAAGGGTGCGGTTTGTATAGAGCCTAGGCTCTAAACAATCAAATTAGAGCCTACCTTAAAAAAGTGTCAAGAAATGTAGTTTCAATACTGGAAATCTTTATGATAGACTTAAAATATATTTTCATCTTTATTTATAAAGTTTAAAGCTTCAAAAATAGTGTAGATCGACTGATCAATGAAATTCTTGAAAATTGATGGTCCAAAAATACCTTACAAAATACACTATTTCCAAAGCTTAAAATCTATTTTTCCTTCATGTTGATGCATCTTGATGTCAAGTTGATCAATTCGAGGCTATTTGAGCATCAAAACAACATCTTATAGTGAAATTTTTGAGATAGGCTCTAATTTAATTGTTTAGAGCCTTGGCTCTATATAAAATTTTCCCTTAATAGAAAGGGTGTGTCTTATATAGAGCCGAGGTCTTAAACAATCAAATTAAAGCCTACCTTCAAATAGTATCGAGAAATGTGGTTTCAATACTGGGAGTCTTTGTAATAACGTCAAGTATGTTTTCATCTCTAATTATGAAATTTAAATCTTAAAAAATAGTGTAGATCAAGCAGATCTATGAAAACTTGAAAATTGACTGTCCAAATATGAGGTACAAGATGCACTATTTTCAAAATTTGAAATTTTTTTTTTTCACATATCCATGCATCTTGATGTCGAGATGATCAATTTGAATGTTTTTGGGCATCAAAACAACCTCTTCTAGTGAAATTTTTGAGGTAGGCTCCAATTTGATTATTTAGATCCTCGGATCTATATAAACTTTGCCCTAATAGAAAAGGTTTATATATGTTATCAACCTTTATAAAGGAGTAAGGGTCATTTGGCAAGCTTTCTATATTTCCCCAACTGCATAAAACTTATATACTTCCCCCTATCCAACTGTCCATTCTGAATGGATTATTGAGATAACCCCAATCACAATGTCATGTCTCTATACAAATATAATTTAAAAAAAATTACAAATTATTTTGACACCAAATTTTGAGCGTACACTCTTCTCTTAAACTCGTACTTGTAAAAAATATAAAAATAATATTATCAATAAAATAAAATAACCAAAATACCCCTGAAAATTTCAAGGGGTATTTTGGTTATTATATTTTATCAAAAAATTATTTTTAATATTTTTTTGGAAAGGTTTCTATGGTTCCCCTATAATATAGAAGAACTATGTTTCCCTTACCATCTGACCGTTCAATTTTGATCAAGAAAGCCACTCACCGTTTGATCTTAGATCCGATGTCTCAAAGTATTTTATTTTTAGTTTTTTAATATACAAATTGTATGAATATGAAATTTTCTATGTGTTATCTTCTCATTGGGGAGAACCTATAAAAAATATAGAAAATAATTTTTTATAAAATATAATGACCAAAATACCCCTTGAAAAATTCAAAGGTATTTTGGTCATTTAATTATGTTGAAATTTTGTTTTTTATTTTTCGCTAGTGCAAGTTTAATAGAGGATTGGACATTCAAAATTTGGTGTCAAAATAGTTTATATAAAAAAATTAAATATAAAATAGTGTAAAGATAATACATTGTGATTAGGGCAATCTTTGCCCTCCATTCAGAATAGACGGTTGGATAAGGAAAAGTATAGAAGTTTTATGTTTTAGGATAAGCATAGAAAGCTTGTCTTTTTTTTTTTTAGGTGCACCCCATTGAGAAGATGGTGCTTACTAAATTTTATATTAATATAATTTATAAAAAAATAAAAATAAAATACTTTGTCAGATCTAGATCAAACGGTGAATGCCTCGTTTGATCTAAATTGGACATTTGAATAGGAAGAGGAGTATCTTCTATGCTATAGGGGAAGTATAGAAACGTTTCTTCCTGAAGAAACCAATGGTTGTTTCTTGTGTTTCAAACTCTGGCAATTTATGATTAGGATCATGGATTTGGATAGAAATCTACCATGATTGAACTGGCTCTGGGATTGTATGGGCCCAACATTGTTCTCCTCCAAACCCCCCTTACTTTTTATATTTTTTCCTATTTTTGCTAACTTATCTAATTTATCTCAACTCTCCTTAAAGTCCCATCCCATAAATACTTTTTAAATTTTTTATTGTATTTCATTTATTTTCAACGTTTGTTTAGATCGCCGATTCAGATCAATCTAGACTTAATTCAAATTGATGATCCAACGATATGACATGATCTTTGGATGAACAATCCGCCCCACTGATCTAGATTTTAAAATACCAGTAAGAACTAATTAACAAGAACCATTTCTATGATAGTTTGTGTCACAAATATTTTTAACCCTTCAGTGCCAGTATTAGTCCCATACTACCGTGTCCCCATTCCAGAACTGACGACTACAATGTAAATGATGGTTGATGAAATAAAAGCTCTTTTGAGCATAGTTAATGTTTAGGTCAAATTGAGGATCAAATATGAACATAAAATGTAGCCATGAGACCAAAGTATCACAACGGCAGGGGTGGGACCTGACCAGATCTGAATTCACCGAACCTGGACCCATACCCAAATTCACTAGACTTGGACTTGGACCCGGATCCATACCTGAATTCATCAGACCTGGATCCAAACCTGAAAAATATAGTGTAGGACCTAGACCCGGACCTAGACTTGAGCAGACCTAATTAGACCCGATCCATAAATTAAAATATCTACGTACATAATTATATTTAAATAGAGCTGATATATTGAGACCTAAAAAATATTACCGGACCAAAAGTTGACCCGTTAGATCCAATTTTTGAACCCATACCTAGACCTGGATCGAATTTATCCCTCAAGTCTTGGGATCATTGTCACCCGGACAGCCCCACAACCTTATTTTTGACTACATGAGTTCCCACATGTTAGTCAGTACACTAAATACCAAATTTTTATTAAAGCAAGATGTCCTTTTATTGAAAAGCTTATCCGTGTGGGCCTTGGCTTATTGGTCGGGTCCTAGGACCACAGGACTTACGTGTGAGGTTTGAATTCTTGTTTACCTAAAAGTCTTGTACCCCGACTTGTAGTTTAATGTATAGATTTATCAAATAAAAAAAAAAAAGTAATTTTATGTCAAAAATTAAAATATATCTTTTTCCATGTCTTTTCATGGAAACTAAACAACCTGTTCATTGGGTCCCATTTTCTTTTTCTTTTTTTTCTCTTTTTGTCAAATCTACTGAATAATGTAGACTACTATGTTCTCTAGTATGGGTTGATTATAGAATCCAACTTTTTATGAATTTCACTGAAACTTGATAAATATAATTTCCTTTTTTGGCTATCAACATTGCACCCTTGGAACCTTTTTAAGTCAAAATCAAATGAATCTTTTTTCATATAAATGACGTAAGATCACCATGCTCCAGTTTCGAAGAAAATTGGAATGGGTTTCTAACGACTTAGTGTCCAATTTCCATTCGTCTTCGGTAGTTCCCGAGTAAAATCAAGCTATACTTAACAAAAAATTAGAAAAAAAAACTAAAAAATAGGAGAATTGGGCCGACTTTAGGGTTTATGAACTAGAATCAATTGGTTTAGAAAAGGGGTTGGGTCGTGGTGGTAGCACTACTATTATGTTGTGATTTCCAATCATGCTGACACCACCCCTTAACACCTTATCTATATGGAAAACAGGAAGAGGGCCTGTCTTCCCCACTAGATTACCCAAAAAAAAAAAATTAGTCCCCAATAGATTATCCCAAAAAAAAAAAATAAATAATAATTGTTGGCTTCCAATCTTGATCTGACTTTGAATCAACAAATTTTAAACCACTGAGTCCAGCTTAAAACAGTCACACTATAACAAGGGGATCCATTTGGCCTTTCTGTCTATAGTGTAGTTTGTATAGAGCCGAGGCTCTAAACAATCAAAATAAAACCCACTTTCAAATAATATTGAGAAATATGGTTTCAATACTAAAAATCTTTGTGATAGCCTTAAAATGTATTTTCATCTTTAATTATAAAATATAAAGCTTAAAAAATAGTATAGATTGAGCAGATCTTTGAAAACTTGAAAATCTTAAAAATTGACGGTTAAAAAATATGTTACAAAAAACTTGAAATCTAACTTTTTTTCTCATGTCTATGCATTGTGATGTCGAGATGATCAATTTGAGGATATTTGAGCATCAAAACAACCTCTTCTAATGAAATATTTGAGGTAGGCTCTAATTTGACTGTTTAAAGCCTCGGCTCTATATAAACTTTTTCCTTCTATTTCGATAAACAAATCATAGGCATTTCAGTCAGTTTTCCTGTCCAATGCTACATAGCCTTTTCAAAAATCCAGGTTCCATGGGCATTGACGTCTGCCTGGTAGAAAACCGGGGCCATTTGGGTCATTTGCCCAATCTCATCGAAGACTATGATCCCAAGATGTGAAGCCGAAGGTGGAGGACTGATAGAGAACACGACAAAAAGATTGGGGCAGTTCGGTCATTTTTTTTACCGAATGATGACGTGGGGAAGACGGCGCTCCGTCAAGAGACGGCCTGTTAAACATAACGGAATATTCGGAAAAGATTCGTAAACACCCGTTTATATATAGAGCTGAGAGGCTCTTGATTCTCTAGGGGGAGATACAGCGATATGAGCGAGCAGTTGAAAAGGGATTTCGAGGTTCTTGAAGAAATCGGCCGCGGCCGCTTTGGCAGAGTTTTCCGGTGTGTTTCGCCGGATTCCGGCCAAATCTTCGCCGTGAAATCCATCGATAAGGGCCTCCTTGAAGACCCTATCGATCGAGAGTGCATCGAGAATGAGGCGAAACTGTTGCAGATAGTCGGAAATCACCCTAATGTTATTCTGTTGCAGGCGGTTTATGAGGATGAGAGCTTCTTGCACCTGGTGATGGAGATCTGTCTAGGTCAAGATCTATATGATAAAGTGGCTGATCACCCTGTTTCTGAGCAGGAAGCGGCGGGAATTATGGCTCAGTTAATGGAGGCGGTGGCTCACTGTCATAGCAGAGGCGTGGCGCATCGTGATATCAAGCCTGAGAATGTGCTCTTTGATGGCCGTAGTCGGCTCAAACTCGCCGATTTTGGCTCGGCCGATTGCTTCTATGGCGGATCCATGAGAGGAGTGGTTGGAACTCCTTATTATGTAGCCCCTGAGGTTCTTTTAGGGCTCGATTATGGCGAGAAAGTTGACATTTGGAGTTGTGGCGTTGTTCTCTATGTCCTTTTGGGAGGAGAGCCTCCATTCTCTGGTGAATCGCCTGCCGATATTTTTGCTGCGGTTTTGAGGGGAAATCTGAGGTTTCCTTTCAGAAAATTCGTAGGGATTTCAACATCGGCTAAGGATTTGATGAGGAGGATGCTTTGCAAGGATCCTGCAAAGAGATACACTGCTGAACAAGTTCTGAGTAAGTGTTTCTTCCATGGCATTGTGTTTTTCCCTTGGATTTAACGCCATAACTTTTCTTTTCAAGCTCCGATGCTTGTTTTCTTGATGAAGTTCTGGTGATCTGATTTTGCTTTCTTTAGCATTTTCGTTTTTGAAATGGCTGATTGGTTTTGAATCTTGGATGCTTTAAGCGTCTGTTTCTTTTCTTTTTATTACAGGACTTTTCTTTTCTTTTTATTACAGGACTAGGGCTAGGTTTTCGTTTGCCCTAGTTTTTCTTTTCGTTCTTTAGTGGCCAATGGGATATTGTGATCTTTTCTCTTCTCGATGCCGGTTTCTTTACTGCATTTCCCTTTTCCGATCTCATGATTCTTTTCAGTGTTCTTGACAAACTCTGCTTTTTCTCTTCTGTGCAACGACGACGCGGTGGTCTCTCTTTCTCTCTCTATCTGTACAAGGTTTACTTTCGCTTCAGAAAAGTCCTAATGGTCTCTCTCTGAAAAAATTTCTGCCACATAATGGAAATCCTCATTGTCTCCATGTTTTTTCAAAACCTTGTATCATATACCTGGCTAGTTCCTCTCTCTCTAAAATCCTGTGTGCTTTCTTTGTTTTGTTTCTCAGGGCACCCATGGATTACCAGTGGCGGAGAGCAAAGAACCATGGTGGACATGACCTAAAACTACAATACAGAAAAGCTCGTCTCTTCCTTCCTATACATGCATACCATCCGTATGTACGGCTGTACAGTCGCATCCCTGTCTCAACGTACAAATTCCTCAAAACTGAAAGCCCTGTATACACCTTCCCCTTCTGTCCCTTTCTATGTCAAAAGCATGAAAAGAGAGTTTTAGAGAGAGAAAATCCTAGAGATAGAGGAGTACAAAACCTTACTTGGCTTTCCTTCTCAAAGAAGTGAGTTTTTAGAGAGAGGGAGTTCACAGCCCTGTCTTGACTTCCTCCTCAAGAAGAAGAAGGTTTAGAGAGAGAGTTTAAGAACGGGAGAGTTCTAGAGCGAGGGGTACACAGTCCCGGCTTGCCTAAGAGTCTTGTGAATATATACAGTATACTGTTGAGCTTGTTTATCGTACTCCCGAAGTCTACGGCTTTTATTCCTGTTTTTACCGCTTTTTTCTCCGCTCTTTTGGGGCTTCCTCTCTAGAAAGGGTATATGCTTTTGGAATTTGGAGATACTTTGGTAGTGCTAAATGACTAATGTACCCCTGGGTCTTTGTTGTTATTGTTGTTTTTGGGAAGACGAAACTGACTTGGGGGTCTTGTGGTCTTATGTGTTTCGCTTTTTACTATGCTGGACCAAATATGTTAGGAACTTGTTCACAATGCCAAGAATGCCCTTTTCTCAACAACGGGTATTATTCATATTCGACCAAATTAGTAAGGGGTGTATTGGTTATAAGCCGCAACATAATTGATGAAGACAACATATTTGATGAAAATGTTTACGAAATCAACTGGGCATAAAATGTGAGAAAGTAGATTTAGGTTGGTCATATGCAACACAAATTTAATGCATCATTTTTTAGGAGGTGTGAGTTGATTTATGCAACACAAATTTAATGCATCATCTTTTAGGAGGTGTGAGTTGGTTTGAGAGAGTGGATTTAGTTTTCATAAGTTAATAAAAACCATTAGGATAGAATCAGCCTTGGAACAATTCATTCCATGATACTTATCTATCTTAGTAATTACTCAATCAAAATATTATAATGAAATAATCATAATTACAATTTATCTATATATAATTCATAGGTAAAAAATGATAATGGGTAGTTTCAAAAATATATGGTTGGAAGTAGTGATAAAAGATATGAAGATTTATGGCTTCACATAAGGTATGACTTTTGATATCTTTGATAGATAGAGCAGGATGTGACCCTTGATATCTTTGATAGAGCAGGATGACCGATTATGATTTGTATAGAGCATAGGCGATCATAAATATAGAGCAGAATGACCAATCAGGATTCATATAGTTGATCCCAAATAGTTACGATTCTTAATAGATGGAGCAGAATGATCAATCAGGATTCATATAGTTGATCTCAAATAGTTATGACTTTCAATAGATAGAGTAGAATGACCAATCAGGATTCATATAGTTGATCCCAAATGGTTATGACTCTTAATAGAACAGAATGACGGACCCAAATGTTTATGACTCTTAATAGAATAAAATGACGGATGAGAATTTGTGTCACTGACCCAAAATAGTTATGGCCCTTGATAGACCCAAAATAGTTATCGCCCTTGATAGAGCATAGTTATAGCCAAGAGCACCCGAAATAGTTATGGCCCTTGATAGAGAAGAAAGACAAATCAAGATTCGTATCGTCAATTCCGAATAGTTATGGCCTTCAGTTAAGCAGAAGATTCATGTACCCGGCCCTAAATAATTATGGCCATTGATAGAATAAACAACACTAATAGAGGGTGATCAAATTTGGCCCCAAATAATTGTGGCCATTGATAGAGTAAACGGCATTAATAGAGGGTGATCAAATTTGGTACCCTACTGGGCTCAACCCCACTATCTAGTATTCATGTTTCATAATATCTTGGGTGCGGTTTTGTATAGAGCCGAGGCTCTAAACAATCAAATTAGAGCCCACCTTCAAATAGTATTGAGAAATATAATTTTAATATTGGAAATTTTTGTAATAGCCTTAAAATATATTTTCATCTATAGTTATACAATTTAAGCTTCAAAGATAGTGTACATTAATCATATCTATGGAAACTTAAAAATCTTGAAAATTGATGGTAAAAAAATGCGTCATAAGATGCACCATTTTCATAGATCTTGATGCCGAGATAATCAATTTGGTTATATTCAGGCATCAAAATAACCTCTTCTACTTAATTTTTTGAAGTAGGCTCTAATTTGATTATTTAGAGCCTAGGCTCTATGTATACTTTTCCCTAATATCTTTGGTAAAACACGAAACATGGACATGTATGGAAAAAATATTCTATGTAATTGTTTCCTTTTATTTTTTAAAGGAAATATCTCGGTACTTTCTATTTTTTGTTTTTATATTTTAATAGATCCAATGATTCAAAATATATCTTCTAACCCCCGACTTACTTTATCTATTTTTAATTATTATTTTAGCCTTAACAAATATAAAAACAACTTTACCCACTTTTAATTATTATTTTAGCCCTACCGAATATAAAAACAACATGGTCTCATAGACGGCTATGCTTTCAGTCCAAGACCTCAAAAATGCCCAAAAGTTGTTCGATTCCATGCCTGAACGCAGTGATTTCATGGACAGCCATGCTTTCAGCCTATGCAAAATGTGGTCAATTGAGCTTGGCTCGAGACCGCTTCTTTGATAAGATGCCAAATCGTACAGTAGTTTCATGGAACGCAATGTTCTCTGGTTACGCCCAAAAAGTGCTTCAATGAAGCAATAAAGCTCTTTCGAGATATGGTTATGAGGAGAGAGGTTCCACCTGATGAGACCACTTTGGCCACTGTGGTATCTGCGTGCTCGAAGCTTGGTGACCCCGAGCTTGCTGAATGGATTATTGGATTCATTGATCAATGTGGGGTGAAGCCTAATTGCTTTGTGAAGACACCCATGATTGACATGTACTGCAAGTGTGGGAGCTTGGAGAAAGCGAGAGAGCTCTTTGATGCCATGAATCATAAGAATTCCTTTTCCTGGAACGATATGATTCCATGGTATTTGATAAATGGGAATTTGTGTTCTGCCCGTGAGCTCTTTGACAAGATGCCCATTAGGATTGTGGTATCATGGAATTCGATGGTTGCAGGGTATGCGTAAAATGGACTATGGTCCCTGGCCATCGAATTGTTTAAAGAGATGGTAGAACGGGCCAGAGTTCGACCAGATGAAGCGACAATGGTGAGGGTTTGGGGGCGAGAGGAGAGAGAGGGGTTAAGGCAGGGATAGTGGAGAGAGAGACCATGAAGGTTTGGGATGAGAGGTTTGGGGGACTTGCAAGAGAGAGAGATTTAGAGGAAAATCATGTGAATAAAGAGAAATAATAGTGTTTAGAAATGATGTTTTTTTTATATTTGTTTGGGACAAAAAACGATAAAGATTTAAAAGGAATAAAGTTAGCTTAAGGGTTAGAAGATACAAAAATTAGAATTCTTATGACCCAATATGCGTTTTGAAACCTTGGTCTATTGAGATATAGAATATACAAAAATTAAAATTTCTATGACCCTATGTTTTGAAACATTAACCTATTGAGATATAAAACGTAAAAATAAAAGATATGAAGATATTTTCCCTACTCTTTATCTATTTTGCTGATTGGGATTTATCCAACTTAGCAAATATAAATCTGAATTGGCATAGGGTCCATCTACGTTATCGATTTCATGTTTTGAAATGCAAGTTCATTGCTAATGTTTTAAATACCTTATTAGTGGGGTGGATCGTGCACCTGGCATATACGTGATGATTCTAATTAGTATGGATAAGTATGAATCAATCGAAAAAAATAAATAAAATAAAAATTGGTATTTAGAGGTGAAAAAAAGAAAAAGATGAGGGTAGGGGGTTTTCATGGGGAAAGGAGACTAGTACCCATATCAACTTCAATTGAGCTGTTACTGATTCTCTATCCCGATCGGAGATCGGACCTCCAAGAATCACCGGATTTCAAACATTGTTCATTACCTCAACTCATGTAGGTGGATTTACGTGGGAAGTTGTCAATTTGGAGGTCAAGGGAAAAACGGCATACCTCCAGTTTAATTCAAATCGAGGGAGGGACAAATTTGGTATTTTTGGGGTCCTAAATAGAAAAACGTGACTAACCGATTTTCCCCTCCATTCGGAACGTGTATAAAAGGGCATTGAACATTGGGACGGTCGAAAAGATGGTGACTGCCACATGGGCGTCCGTTATACCGACACGCAGAGAGAAAAGAGAGTGGGATTTCTCTGCAAAAAAACCTTGTCCCCCACGAAACGGTGATTGTGATGTGGAATATTTATTTTTATATTTTTTAAAAATTATTTTTAAAATATTTTTAGCATAAATTGATTTTTTTAATCTATAATTTTTAGGAAAAATATTTTTTTATCTTTTATTTTTAACTTTTATATATAATGAGATTCAAAAATTTAAAATATTATTTGTATGTAGAAAGTCTCTATCTTTTCTATAATCCTCTTGACCCTTTTGATCATAAATTTTTTACTCAAACAAATACTGAAATGATACCCTAGTCAAACTTCATATCTCTCTCTTTTAAAACTCCATCTCTCTTTTTTTAAAACTGCAACTCTCTCTCTTCGCTTCTCGATGAGTTTACCAGTCAAGGGGTTTAGCTTGAGCTCGAACACGAGTACATCTTTTTATGTGAGAGAGATAGAGTTTGAGTTTTAGAGAGAGAGAGAGAGTAGTTTTAGAGAGAGATGAAATTTGAGTTTTAAAGATAAATAGAAGAGAGAGAGTTTCAAATAGAGATGAAGTTTGAGTTTTAGAGAGATAGAAGAGAGAGAGTTTTAGAGAGAGATGAAATTTGAGTTTTAGAGAAAGATGGAATTTGAGATTTAAGGAGAGAGATAGAGTTTTGAGAGAGAGAGACTATGATGAGAAAGAGATGAAGTTTAGGTTTTAGAGAGAGATGAAGTTTTGAGAGAGAAAAAGATGATGATGTGAGAGAGAGATGGAGTTTTAGAGAGAGATAAACTCATTTCATAAGTTGTTAAGGTCAATAATACATAGATGGAGTCATTTTGCTTACAAACAATATTTTAAATTTTTTGGTCGGCTGAGATATATAAGTTAAAAATAAAGAATAATAAAATATTTTTCCTATTTTTTAATACTTTTCAACTTCAACATATGTGTTTTGTTTAAGGGTGCAGTTTTCACAAGGATGCATCCCTAGGTGTAGAGGTAAGGTGCACCTTCAAAGTTTATCATGGTATATAATTTTGATGTAAAATGTTATTATGATTATCTTATAAACTATTTTTATATCTAACTATATAATTTTAAATTTCAAAAATAGTTATAATCAAGTGGATCTATAAATATATGAAAATCTTGAAAATGGATGGTCTAGATAATATGTTGTAAAATGCACTATTTTCGGTACTTAAAATCTTTTTATTTTTCATGGTTATACATCTCGATGATCAATCAAAAGGTTTTTCAACATTAAAATTACTTTTTCCAATGGATTTTTTTTGGGCATCCGTAGTTCTACTTTATAAAGTAGCATCTTTATATAAAATTTTATTTGTTTTAAATATATATTTTTTAATATTTTTGTAACACTTTTTGGCTCGTACAAGACCTTCCCAGTTAGACCCGGTGGACCGTCCGGTTTCGGAGGTACTCGAACCCAGGCCATGCCGTGTTTTCGGGCCCGGTCCAATTTTTCTAAAACTGACGGAGAGAGAATGTTGGAAGAGAGATGAGAGAAGAAGAGAGGATATTCCCTTCTTTAACTCGCGAAATGTGATTCGAGAGGTAGAGAAGAGGAGAGAGAAAACGGATATTCTTTCCTTTAACTTCTGTCACGCAGTAGTAGGGAAAGTTGTAAAGAGAGAGGAGAGAGAAAGGGATATTGATTTTTCACCCTTGTCGCGCAAGTAATGGAAGTGTAGAGAGAGAATGGGCGATGGATATTCTCTTGCTTCTCCAACAAGCTGGGTTGGGTCAGGTCGGTGTTGGATCAAATCATGGGGAATTGTAGAGAGAGAATGACGTCGCCCGAGGGGCACATGCTAGAGAGAGAGAGACTTGTACCTTGTATCACAAGAAACATGACGATGAGAGAGAAGTAACACATACGTATAAAATTATCATTGAAAACCATACGATGGTTTCAGAATCTCTTTTTATTTTTAATTATAAACTTAAATTTTAAAAAATCATAAACCGAGCGGATCAAGAAATACTCGAAAATATACGAATTTGAAATTTTAATTTTTTACTAGAAAGAGAGTGGGCACGTAGAGTTAGAGAGAGAAAGAGGGATGGATTGTGCTTTTGCCCTGTGGTGGGACTTCTCTGTTGTGAGTGAGACACGTGTAGTGATTCAATTGGGTTCTGGCACCTCAGTTTTAGGGAGATGTCTTTTCTTTCCCCTGACTCATGCTCTCCTCTCTCTACATCGCTCATTCATGCCATGCATGCATGCTGTCCTCTCTCTACATGATTCATGCTTCCCCTGACCCTTCCCTGCATCTCTTATTCATGAATGTTGCTCTTTTTATTCCTCTGATTGGTTCCTGGGGATACGTCTAAATGAGATTAAAATATCTAAAAAAAAAAGGTAATATATATATTTAAAATAAAAATCAAACAAAACACGTCTAATTGAGGTGAAATAAAGTAGTAAAAAATAAATTTTGAAAAATTAAAATAATAAAAAAAATTAAATTTTTTTTGTAAAAATAAGTATTGGGGACTTTAACAACTCATCATGAGTCCTGCTCTTTCTCTCTCCTCAATTCATTCTCGGGGACTTTACCGACACATTTTCGACTTCGTTATGTCTCAACAATTGTTTCTACATTCTTGCTCTCTTATTCTTCAAATTCTCTCTCTCTCCGTTCCTCTCTCTCTTACCATTTTTCATCCTAGAAAAAATTTCTATCCAATCGTCATCAATCTCCCTCCCCATTAATATTTTTCAATTGATTTTTTTTTTTTCTAAGTGTCTCTGATGTTTTATAGTCATTCGCTGAATCTTCAATTCATTTTCTGTCTATGCATCTTTCTATATATAATTCGAGACTAGGTGCTAATCGAGAAAGCCTTTATGTGATGGTCAACTTTATAGTATAGAAACAAACCGCACCTCAACAGTTCTTTCGATGCACGTAAACCCTTTGATCCATCATCTCTACTCATGGATGCGGAGTGATGTATGTGTGAACCTTTAAATTTTACGTAAAATACTAAATGTTCCATTTATTGGTAGAAATTAAAAAGAAAGTCTGTCGACTTATTATTTTTTTTTTCTTTTTAAATTATCTTCCGATTAACCCGAATTTTGATTTTGATTTTACTTTATTATTATTAGTTTTTTCATTAGTAGGGCAGTGCCCCAAGTTTTAAGACGCCCTACGAACGAAATAAACTAAACAAAAATAAAATAAAAAAATAATCAAAATTCGGATTGAAGCAAAAGGCAATTTTGAAAAAATAAAAAAAAGTGGATTGATTGACCTTCTTTGTAATTTCTACATTTAAGTAGAGCATTTCATAGTTTACCTAAAAATTTAAGATTCCTACGTAAATCACTCATGGATATATAAAAAAGTTTTTTGTTTTTTTTTAATTTTTAATTTTTTTAAAGTAATATATCTTGTAATATATTATCTAGACTGTTCTTTTTAATTTGCACTAATTTGGGATCTTTGAATTTTATAATTAGGTGTGAAAATAGATTTTTAGGGTATCGTAAAAATTTTAGATTTTTGACATGAAAACTATATCTTCCGAGGAGTTTGAACTTTGAAGGTGCACCTACTTTTATTATTTAGTTTAGGTGTCTTTTATAAACAGCAAGCTACAAAAGTTGAGACTAAAAACGCATTACAATGTTATTAAAAAGAAAAAAGAAGAAGCAAAGCATGCTAGTGATTTGAAAAGTGTCATCTTGGCACTTATTAGGTAGTCTAGGATCGAATATTTGTTTGACAGAAGGTGGTCTAGCACTCCAAAATCATAGCGAAGAGTGGTTTTATTTAAGGGTAAAGGTATTTATAAGGTGTCTACCTCACACTATACAAGTAAGGCGCATCTCTAAATTGTCGGACATAATTTCCGTACAGAAATTTTATAATAGCTTGAAAATTCATGTTGAATTCTAATTATAATTTTTAAATTATGAAAACGGTGCAAAATTAGCAAATCAGTAAACACTTGAAAATTTAGAAAATATACAGTCCAAATAACAAATTACACGATGCAATATTTTTAAGGCTTAAAATCTTTTTTCTTTTATATCCATATATCTTGAAGTATAGATGATCAATTGGAAGGCTTTCCAACATAAAATACTTTTTCTCTATTTGATTTTTAAGTTACACCTTATTTGAAGAGTATATAATTTTTTTCTTTATTTAATCTAAAAAAATTAGATAATCTTAGTCCCCCTCAAGACCAATTCCATTTAAATAAATAAAAATAGAGTTAAAAAATGCTTGAAATCAGTACCCCTCAAAGCTTTGAAGAGTGTATAATTGAAGGACATGGATCTAAAGTTTCAAGAACTAAAAAGCATTTTTTGTTTTTAGAATTGCTCATAAGGTAAATAAAAGATGATATTAAAAATTTTCCAAAAAATAAGAAGAAAGGCTCCCAATATCTTGTGGGGCCTAGACCACCTAATTATTACATGGTCTGGCGAGACCATTATAATATTTTATCTTTGGAATATGATAATCCCTCGTAGATTTTAGCATTCGACGCATTCTCCCCGTCTCTTCGCATGCTCCATTTGTCAGCTTATGGTGGAGTTTGGACATGTCTATATTTGGATTATAATAATTCCTCAAAATTCTTGGTAGCATTCACAAAATAAAAGAAAAAGTTTCAACTTCTTCTTTTTAGAAGAGTAAACTTTAATTGATAATGGAAGAAAAATAATACTAAATAAATAACTGAAGAATCTAAATTCACCATCTTCTTAGTCAAATCATCAGCTACGACATTAGCCTCCCTATAAACATATTGGAATCTTCTTAGTCAAATTATCAGCTACAACATTAGCTTCTCTATAAACGTATTGGAAAGATACCACCAATACAGATATGGGTCATCACATCTAAGTTTGTCCTAAATTTGAAGTTCAAAAAAATATTTTTCGATGGTGTTTTTACTTGAGGCAGCATATACCAATGCCAATATATAATCTCTTTTTATTATGTCTATTACATCAACATCATTATAATTGCTTTTCTCTAATTAATTAGGATTGGCTACACAATTATGGTCCACTCTATTTTGTCTATTACATATAAAACAAAAATAAAATTTTATTTTTATCTTGCTTTCGTATATTTTTTGTTTTTGTCACAAAATGGAAGAAGTTACAACCACAAAATTCGGAGTACTAAAAAATACCCTTTAGGAGTTTTCTCTTTAATTTGATGTTCCAAAAATACTTTTAGATAGGGCTTTTACTTGCGCGCAGACATACCTGTGCCAGCATATAAAATTTCCACTTATTCTTTCTAGTACATACAAAGCACATATAAATTTTACTTTCATCTTATTGTTTATAACTTTTTAATTGGCCACTGAATGGAGGAAGCTACATCCCCAAATTTTGGGTTAAGCTCAATGATAGGATTCGAACTTGGGATGTAAGGTGCTCGCTTGGGCCTAATTTGACTAAACAAATTTAAAAAGGATGGATCCAGACCCAACCCGGATTATGTCTAAAAATTTAAAAAAAAATCAAATTTATATATAGTTATGGGAAAATATCTCCATATCCCCTATTTTTAGATTTTACTTTTTAATAAACCCAACCTTTCAAAAAATATCTTGCAACCCACTAAGCACTTTAAACTTGTTTTTTAACCTAAACAAATATGAAAAAGACATGCTCTTTTTAAGCCTAATCCTTTCTCTCTTCATTTATATACCCCAAACTTATCTCTTTCTCTCTCTTGTTAAGTATTACACTCTCTCTCTACCTGTGTTTATCTAAATACTTCTCTCTTTCCTTCCGTATTTATTCAAACACCTATCTCTCTCCTCTCGACAACATTTCACCACCAAGCATCTCTTTGCTCCGGTGCTTATCCAAACACCTCTCTCTCTGTGTTTATCCAAACACATCTCTCTCCTCCTGGTAACCTCTCGCCACCAAACACCTCTCTCTCTTCCTGTGTTTATTCAAACACCTCTCTTTCTCTCCGTATACTTACTATATATTTGGGTTACTGTATATTTGTGAAGAGAGAGAGGGGGGAGAGATATGGAAAACGTGAAGGAGAGAGAGTGGGATGAGAGAGGGATAGGTTAGAGATGGAAAAGATGGAGAGAGAAAGGTACAGGGAGAGAGAGAAAATTTTGGGAGGATGGATTTTAGAAAATGATGTCTTTTTAGATTTGTTTGGCCTAAAAATCAGGTTTAAAGTAGATCTTAAGGGTTAGAAGAAATAAAATGTAAAATTTTTACGTCTTGAGATATCTTTTAAAACCTTAAGTCTATTGTGAAATCAAATCTAAAAATAGAGAATCTCAAGATATTTTCCCCATATTTATCATATATTTTGTATTGGATTGTGTCAACCTTGGACCATACCTGACCCGAGTGGATAGGGTCTCTACATTGGACCTGATCGGCATCCAAAACATTGATCCGGACCTAGAATACCTACTTTACCAACTACCTTACCAAATGTTATTAAGGACATTGAAAAATATCATTTTTATTTTCAAACAGAAAAAATGTCATAGTCATAATTACTCTATTAAGACATCTCAAAATTTTGGTCCGAAATCCTTCTCCTTTTTTTTTTTTGAAAGGTATATATATATATATATATTTTTCTTCTAACCATTTTTCAAGTATAGCGCGTCGGATTCCGCTAATATTGAACTCCATCTTCCCTAGAGAATCTGCGTTGAGTTTTGATTTATGATAGAGATGAGACCCTTCGATGGAACTGCTAGTCTCTAATGTCGAACAAAGTCCTTAATTCGATTTTTTAGGGCAACTTTTTCCATTTAATTGTTCTTGAATATGAGAAATTTAAAATAATATCCCCTATGCTTAAAGATAACAAATTTACCGTATATCCCACAAAAATATTTCGATTAAAAGAAGGGGAAAGTTTACATAGAGCCCAGGCTCTAAACAATCAAATCGTAGACTACCTCAAAAATTTCACTAGAAGATGTTGTTTTGATGCCCAACTATCCTCAAATTGATCATGTTGACATCATGATACATGGACAATAAAAATAATGGGTTTCACGTTTTGAAAATAGTGCATCTTGTAATGCATTTTTAGACCTTTAATTTTCAAGATTTTTAAGTTTTCATAGATCTGCTTTATCTACACTAATTTTGAAACTTTAAATTTTATAATTAGAGATGAAAATATACTTTAAGACAATCATAAAGATTTCCAGTATTGAAACAACATTTCTTGACACTATTTGAAGGGAGGCTCTACTTTGAGTGTTTAGAACCTCGGCTTTATACAAACCATACCCTTATAATAATCCCCCTTGATTATTTGTATTTTATTAATATTATTATTATTATTATTATTAGAGTAATGATCTTATGAGACCCTCTCACACCCATGTGTGTAGGACCTAAAGAATCACCATTAAATTTGACACATATCTTTAAAAAAAGTCAAATCCTACACCAGGTGATAATTTTTCTAGAGATCTGTGCTAAGTTTAATGACGATCTTTTGGGGTCCTACACACATAAGTGTGTGAGGGTCTCATAAGATCATTACTCTTATTATTGTTATTATTATTCCAATTTTTCTCTAGATATTAAGTCACCACACAAGTTGATGACTTCATATTTTCAATATCCATAGTTATCTTTTCTCTTTAGTCATTTTTTCTCGACAAATCAATGTCACTTCAGATATTGAAAATATGATGTCACTCTTGCTTAAAATTTGTAATATCTCAAGTTATTTGAAAATAGAGATTTCTATGCAACTTTTGATATTATAAATCGAAACTTAAAAGTGACTTTGGATTGAAATGTCTAAAGGGACTTCGGTTTTCCAAGAAAAATGATTAAAGAAAAAAAATATGCCTACGAATATTAAAGAACCAAAGTAATTGCTAGGGAGGGGATGATCGACAAAAGTACCTCATGTACAAAAGTTAGTTGTATTTTTGTAATTAAAGTAATTTAATGGGATATAGGATTAATTTCCCTTTAAAGATAACCTTGGTGTTTACTTTACTGAAAAAAAAACTTTTCCCCTAAATTGTCCCACAATTCAGACCTAGATCTGAATTTATGTTACTGAGAAAAACCAATAAAATTAACTTTGGACCAGTGAGTTTGCAACTTGTTATTAATAACTATTTATACTACTTAAAAATAATAATAATAAGATGAATCACCTCTTGGGATCTTGATGCAAAGCTTGCCCGAAAAGGATTGTTGTTTAGGTTTTGCCAAGAAAGATCTGAATGAAATCTGATATGAACACCTATGCCTCTTGGCTTACTGGTCATGGTGGTAGTCGATCGGAGCACTAAAGCTCCATTTGGCGCAAAAATTCTCAAAAATATTGGGATTAGATCTTCTTTGTTTTGGTTTTCTATTTCATAATGTTGAGTGTTTTGTCTATGGTGTTCTTAATAAGCAAGGTAAAATGCTTTGAATATGGAGTTGTTTCCTTCTGCATTTTAAATGGGTGGAAATTGGCCTAAAACATAGCAGAACGCTATGTTTCCCAGATGTTAATTACTGATAACAAGTCCTCTTCTGCAACTAACACACATCCTGCACAGGACAGTGATGGCGGAGTACGGGCGTCCCATGGCTCGAATCACAGGAGAAATCTTTCGAGTCATTCCCCTCCACTGCCCGAAGGAGCTGAAATGTCTCAGTACCTGGCAGAATCTGAAGCATCCTTAACGGTTCTCAAGCATCCAAAATGAGCACCGACGAGCCAGCACAAACCGCTCGGTATTCATTGTAATAAGCCTAGACAATGCGCGTGGCCTACAGATACATAAGGAAGGAAAATGGGTCGATGTAGAGACACCATCAGGGGCTTTGTTGGTGAACCTAGGTGCCATGATTCAAGCCATGAGCAACGACGAGTACAAGAGTGCCTTGTACCTGGGGTTGCTGAATGAGGAGACGGATAGGTTGTCGCTGTGGTATTTCTTCGATGAAGCCACTATTTCGTCCCTCAACTATAAGCTAGAGCAGCAGAAGAGAGTTGGATCATCTTGAGGGCGTATTAGAAGCATTCAGGTCGACACTTCTTGTTGATGGAGCCGAATTGGCTAAGGGGCTTGTCTCAGTTTAGGACTCACAGAGAGAAACACCTTCGTTTCAATTGAGGTTATTAGATGTTTGATCTCATTCATCTAACTTTGTTTTCTTTCAAATTTGACATATCATATTTGGAGTTATAATAAAATCACAATTTTCTTTTCCCATTTGTGGTTTTCCTCCCAAGTTGGAGTTCGGTGTCTGAGATAAAGGCACAAACCGATCTTAACAAAAGTTTTGGACTAGAACTCTACTTTCTCTATTACTTGCGTATCATATTGCAACTTTTTATTTTTATTTTATATAAAATTTTAAAATCTAGAACCTGGGTTCTAGTCTCTCTTTCCCTGTGATTCTCCTAGATATGGTGCTATCTGTCAATTTTAAGTTAGTAAATTTTTTGAGGTGGGCAATTTGATTGTTTAGAGGACATGATTATCTCGACATCAAGATGCATGGACATGATATGAGAAAATAATGGATTTCAAGTTTTCATAGTTCGGCTCGATCTATATTATTTTCTAAGTTTTAAATTTTATATTTAAAAATGAATATATCTTTTAAAGCTATCACAAAGATTTTCAGTATTGAAACCACATTACTTCAAACTATTTGAAGGTGTGTTGCACTTGGATTGTTTAGAGCCTTGGCTCTATACAAACAACGCACTATTAGATAACCTGACAGATTCCATTATCCCTCAGGGTATATAGTATCCATTAATTCCCTTGGGCAAAATACATGCAGAGTACTCTTTAGTTTTCAAATTTTGGAGAGATATAATCTCTACACACTGCTCTCCGTAAAACAAAATTCCAAAATAGAAAAAACGTAATGCTTCAAGATTAAATAGAGACCATCCAAGTTTTGAAGGGATACATCTAAGTGTCACATGACTCAAATTCGATTTCTTTATTATTGAAAATAATCATCCAGTAATTTTCATGTGGTTATAAAACATTTATATCAAAAAATAATAATCCTAGATAGGCGTTTTGAGGGAGGGAGTAGATACAAAATATACTCCTGCCGGAGCATATTATACGTGCTCATCTGATAATACATTTTCAAATGACGCGTAAATTAAGGATGTAACTTTCTCATAGATGACCAGTACATCGAATCTGGTGCATTGTTGGCCGATCTACCCGCCAACCGCCCTCTTAGATTTTGAGCGGTTAGGGTGATCAAGCAGTATTTTAAAAAAAAAATAAAAATATATATAAATTCTCAAAAATAAATAATTTGATTTGTAATATACTTTTAAATATTATTTACATTATGGTAAAGATTAAAAAATGTTTTGGTCATTAATATTCACTTTTATATTTTCCCATCTTTTTTAAAAAATTAAAAAAATAACTCTTGAAAAATATAAATAGTTTAAAATCCATTTTTTTCATTAATTTTCAATTTCATTTGAATGTATTTTGTTTTAATCATTCTTTATATGGTTTTCATATTTTAGTAGATTTTTTTTTCTTTTTTGTCAACTCTTTTTTGACCGTCCAGGACTTGCCCGGATAGATCAATTGGATCGGCTGGTTAAACCGCTTCCAGGCCCATATCCAGTTAACCATTCCGATTCGATTTTGCGAACACTGATCCGGTGCCATCCCATGTAAGATAACTAAATGATTTTTATGATAGAGAAAGCTTTTGTGACCACATTTGTTTCCAATGATATCACAAGCTCTCTCTCTACTACTGGTTTTAGTTCCCATTCCTACTAAACTTAACTCCTTTCGAAACTGCTAACGGTTACAAAAATTGCTAACCCAATATTAACATTTTAAGTTTCCATTCCTACTAAACTAACTCCTTTCAAAAACGGCTAACGGTTACAAAAATTGCTAACCCAATACTAACATTTTAAGTTTTTATATATATATATATATGCCGATGTCTATGTTGAGCTTTTAAGACATAATACCTTATGTGGCCACTTAAAGAAGGGTGTGGTTTGTTTAGAGCCGAGGCTCTAAACAATCAAAATGGGATATTAAGTGGCAACAAATGTTTTTATTATTATGTGCTTTTAAGAAAAATCGATTAGAAATTTTTTAATTTTTAAAGTGCCCAACATGAGTATCGTGTCTTCTATATTTCAACATTTACTAAAAATCATAAATACTCCATATTACATGTCTTGAGTTTCCTTTTTTTTCTTTTTTCCCTTGGGCCAAGCAATAAACAGAGCAAATGGAATGGGGCCTCAATTACTTAGGTTCTCGTCTATGAGAAAAGCTCATCATTTATTTGAGTTCAAATCCTTTACTAAACAAGGCAAAGCTTGGGCCCTACCTGTTTTTGTATGTGCACGTTTTTCTTCTTTTGTTTTTCCTTTTTCTTCTTTTTTCCCCTTTTTTGAGAAATTGTGACTCATTATGGAGAAATCATGGTTCAAAAAATCGCCTCGGCCAATGTACTCAAGCCCTAGCCGATGTGATTTACTCCCTGTGTGTTCGAGTAACTCGCCGAGTCCATCTCATTTTTTTCTTTTCTTTTTAGGAAAATGAAGATAGAATTAAATTATATATAGTAAAAGAGCCGCACTTTATCATTAAGGCGCATATAGGTATGTTGGTTATCGTCTCCCTCAGAGGCTTTAATATAAGGAAAGGTTTCTATACTTTCCTTACAGTATAAAGTTCTATCCTCCTACCATCCAACCATTCAATTTTGATCAAGAGAGCCACTCATCGTTTGATCTTAGATCCGACATCTCAAAGTATTTTTTTTTAGTTTTTTTTTATACAAATTGTATGAAGATGAAATTTGGTACATGCCATCTTATTGAAGGTGCACCTATAAAAAATATTAAAAATAATTGTTCGATAAAATATAATAATCAAAATAACCCTTGAACTTTTAAGAGGTATTTAGTTTTATTTTATTAAAAATACTTTTTTTTATTTTTTTCACTAGTACGAGTTTAATAGAAAAATAGACGTCCAAAATTTGGTATCAAAATAGTATATAAAAAAAAAAAAATAAAATAAAATAATGTAGAGACGTGACATTATGATTGGGGCCATCTTAACCCTCCATTCAGAATGGTGGGTTAGATAAAAAAGAAGATAGAACTTCTATGCTGTAGAAAAAGCATAAAAAACTTGCCCAATAAACATAAAAATAGTGTACAACCAACTCGGACAAAACTCGCCTCACGAGTCCAAGTTAACCTAGGCAAGTTTCAAATCGCTGGGACAAATCTTTACCCCCTACAAGTGGGTTAAGACTTGCCAGTCCTTTATGAAGCATGGTAACAACCCTTGTTCTCAAAAATCTCTATAAAATAAGCCTTCAAGATATTAACAGAGAGTTGGTTCTTGTAGAGAAAGCTACAGGTAAATATTACAAAAGGAAAGAAATATGAGAACCCCAAATAAATAATGAAAGACAGAACTAAATAAAATTGGTTCTTGTAGAGAAAGCTACAGGTAAATATTACATAAGGAAAGAAATAAGAGAACACCAAATAAATAATGAAAGACAGAACTAAATAAAATGGGAAAGAGAAAAAATAGTATATATAACTAACTATAATTTTTTGAAGTTAGTTTCTAAACATTTTTTGTTAACTACTATTTCATAAATTTTAATAGTTTATAACTTATCTTATTCTTGTCAGATTACATTAAACAATATATTTTTTTTCGAAAGATTACAGTGAAAATTGAAAAAGCAGAAAATTTCGCAAAATCAGGGATAATTTTCTTGGAAGCTTGCGGTATTCTTGTGAGATTTTTAAAAATGAAAATGACTTCCATTATTGTTCCCAAGTAGACACCATTTGGGGTAGAAAGGGTTGACAAAACCAAATTATTCAGAGTTTACAAACAAGAAAATTAACCACAAAATATCAGGTTATCAGGTTAACAAGTAAGCAACAGACCCACTATTGCCTGGTAATTGCCCCCCTTCAAGAAATCTTCACATATAGATATGTATGAATGGGCGCGCTTACCTCAAAGTGATCACAAACATGCATGTTTACATGAAGATTGGCACTGGATGAAGCTCTTTAAGTATTCTGATGACATTATGGCTATGGTGAAGTCGAATGTTTAAAAAGTCGGACTTGGGTTATAACTTGCTAGGGGCCTAAGGACAAGACTCTCTAGTCAGACTTGGCGAGCCCAAGTCGGAGACTGGTCAATTTTTTATATGAAAATGTAAAACCTAAGAAAAAATTGGGGGAATCAGGCAATTTCGGTCTGGAATCACCTCGCTTTCTGATCAGGCCTGGGCAGACTCAGGTGAGTCCCGAGTCGGCCCAGCAATCTTTTAAACACTGGTGGAGTCCATGCCATCCAAGAGCAGAAAAGAAGACATCTTATTACTCATATAACCATAAGTGAACAAGAAAGGTTATTTGTATGACCAAAACATGAAACTGTCAGAAAACATAATGTACATACGAGGCATTCCTCGAGTTAAGTCTCATGGTCAAATGTAGCAGGCCTCTTGCATGGCCTTAAACAATTCGGTCTCATATGAGCACCAAACCCTTCTTCACCCTGAAGTTCAAAATGAACAAAAGCATCAGTAGGCATTATTCGGTTGGGGTTAAGGCCTTGTTAACTCAGCTCTGATACAACTTAATGAAACTTATAGGGGAGTCGACAAGCCAAGCTAGCTAGCTTGCAAGGCCAGCTCAGCTCGATGCCTTCAGCCAAACCTAAGCAATAATCCAGGCTCAACAAGTGAGGTCGAGCCTGCTAGCTCATTTACTAAACAAGAGAAGCTAGGTTTGTGCTAGTTTAACTTCTTTAGATATTTATTAAGTTATACCTCAAATATAAAACTCGACATATTATATTATAAAATTCAAGTATTACATTATAAATCTCCTTGTTATTATTCTCATTAATAGGCTTGTGTAAGTAAGAAGTCATGCCAAGACAAGTTCAAGCTGGCATTCCCTTAATCAAGCCAAGCTCAAGCTTGGCTGTTCAAGCTTGAGCAGAGCTCAACACAGGTTCGAACTGGACCTCCACCCATGCAAGCCAAGCTTGAACATGCCCAAGCTTAGCTTCACTCAGCTAGTTGATACCTCTATAAACTGAATCCAATAAATAAGTATTATGATCCAAATGTAGTTTCTTCTTCCATTGTTGACTCAAGTTATCCTCTGCCAGTTCCAGCACTTTCTTTTGAATTAAGAGTTAACTTTGAAGCTTATGAAAAATCTCTGTAATCAGGAATCCGAAGCTATCATACTCCCCCAAGTTTTAATAGATTCCTTTGGGTTCAGTGTTAAAATGTTCTAAAGAACAACAAAATTTCATATCTTGACTCGTGAATTTGAAGCCATGGTCCTCTATAAGTTTCAGTAAATTCTTTTGGGTTCAGAGACAAAAATATTCTAGGTTCCAGAAAAATCACCTGAAGAATTGAAACCATTAATCCTCTATTGGTTTTATTACCGATAATCCTCTATGAGGTTTGATAGATGTTTTTGGGATGAGTTAAATGTTCTAACCTTGAGTACCTGAACAGAGGCTATTCTCATAAGCTTCAATAAATTCTTATGGGCTCACAACATACATCACCAAGTCACAAAAATCCCATTGAATTTCGAAGCCTTCATACTCTGCAAACTTTAGTTATTATGTATAGCTTCAATCCAAAATTTTTCAACCAAAATGAGATATTTGGTTCATCTAAGGAGAGAGGTTGTCTATAAGAAATGTATAATGACATGAAGACAATCTCAATTGTCAATTCCAAGTTTCAGATCCCAGCTTAGCCATCCACATCTATATGTCTCTTGTGTGAATTCACACGTATGTGTTTGTATCTTTGTGTAAGAGAGAGAGACTTGTGAGTTAAATAGTCCAGTACCTTACTAGTCGAGACCTCGTCAATGTCGATACCTTTCAGCCATGACCCACTCTGAGGCAAACTAGAAGAAGGGACATTGAAACAACTTTCATTGAGGCTCCTCTTCCTAATAGAAGAAGAGTCAGCTGTTGAACTCATTTCATCATTTCTGCTCAGCACCTCACCTCCATTAATCTGATTCCTCAGATTAACTCTATTTACATCCTCGCCCACCAAATTATTGACCCCATTTCGTTTATGCATACTTTGAACAGTGGGAACTCTCTGATCCCAACTAGAACTTTCTGGAGCTTCTTTCTTCTTAATTACAACCCTTGGAACATTGGGAATTTCATTAATGCTGTTTAAATTGTCCCCAACATTTTCATCTGAACCATTAGCTTTCGCGGTTCTTGAGGCTGCCTCCAATTCCCACATCTTAGAGAGAGATTGAGCCAAGCATTCTTTGGCAGAATCTATTTCGACAATCGGGTTCGGATAATTCAAACCAAGTTCTACACCAGCTGCTTTAAGAACTGACACAGGAGCATCCCATGGGTGATGAATCCATTCGGTGGGCATTCGAGCAAGCTCGGGAAGCCATTGTCTCACGTATTCACCTTCTGGATCAAATTTGTAGCCTTGATCCTATTGCCAAGTCAAAAAATTGAACAAATTTAATGAGAAAGAAATAGATATTAAACTTTTTATGCAAGCACTTCTACAAAAGAGAAAAGGGGAAAAGGACTAACTTCAAGAACCGACTGCAACTGAGAAATTAATGGAGCATACATGTCTGGTTACTCAAGGGACTCTCTCTCTATATATATATATATGTGTGTGTGTGTGTGTGTGTGTGTGTCTGTGTGTGCGTGCACGCACACACACACACCCCATACTAATGGTGAACTTAGAATTTTGTATTCTGAAAGTTTTGACAATGAATTCCCTTACAAAATAACTGTTTTCATCCTAAATGTTATTTGCAATCATGTCTCAACACAACAGCAAGAATGGAAACGAGACTGATTTGAAGAACTGATTGAAATTAGAAAACTAGAAGAAATAGACTGCACCTCTGGATGATCGAGGCGATCTAGCTCATGACCATCAGGTAAACTACCTGATATATATTGCCAACCAAGGATATCACACTCCAAATCAGCATCTAATAAAGTGTCCCAAAAATACTTCATACCCCATGTCCATGGAAGTTGAAGGAACTTCACACAAAAGCTCGAAACCACCACTCTGATTCTATTGTGTAACCAGCCAGTCGCCCAAAGCTCTCTCATACCTGCATCTACTAAGGGGTAACCAGTTCTCCCTTGCCTCCAGGCCTTGAAATTAGAATGATCAGTTCGCCACGGAAAAAACTTCAGGTTACCCAACAAGGATTTTTCATGGGTGAACGGGAAATTGAAGCATAAATAGCGAGAATATTCCCGGAAGCCAATGGATCTTAGAAAGAGGTTGACGCTCTCTTCTGCATCTGAGTTTCCCTCCCTAGCCCAGGATAGTTGCTTCATTCTCACACTATGAAGGACTTTTCTTATGCTTAGTTCACCAAAGTGAAGGTAAGGGGATAAGAGAGCGGTTCCAAGGCCTTCGGCCTTGAGCCTGTTCATTGAGTAATCTTCGAGGCGTTGCGAAATGAACTCGGAGAGTGCTTTGTCAGCATGGCACCAACCAGGAGACCAAGCTCGGCTAAGGAGTGCATTGCTTGATTTCTCGTATTCATTTTCAAGACCCAGCTCCTCGATTGTGCAGCCTACCATTTTTTCTGTTAAGAAACAGTTAAATAAAATGAGTACTTGATTATTCTCCCTTATATCTTTGGGTTGTTTGCAATCTATGCATTGCATCAGTACTAAATCGTATGCTTGAGCAGAACTTTCCTCGTGGAAATTCCTAGAAGAAGATGATACCGGTTTGAAGTGACCAACAAGTTCATGGCTGGCTTACTGAGTATCTTAGATATTTCCCCAGGCCAGCATGTGAATCTTCCATAATTACATATGATTATTAATTAACTAAGTTCAAAGCCTTTGCTATGATGTAGAAATTTTCAACTAGGATTCATGTTCCCATTCTTCCCTCTCATAGCAAACATATATAGATGTGTGTACTTGTGTCATCCCATGAATCAAAGAGTTTTTTTTGTTCCAATAGAAAATACGAGCATTTTGTACAATGACGAGCCATAAAATGAGTATGTATACACTTACTAAAGCAAATAAACAAATTTTCTCTCACTCTTTGTCATTATCATCCATAGAACCAACCTGAGGCTGGGACTAGTCTCCTTGGAGGAAGAAGGCAGACTGGTTCAACAGACATGCTGATGCACTTGTTCCAATATTCATCAAAGGTCGTAAAAGCCAGTCCCTCATCATCGTAAACCTCCCAAGGCTCATATAGCAAATCTCCATTAAGACTCTGCACAATAATCCCTTGCTCCACTAGCTTCTGTTTAACGCAATGATCTCGGACAAGAGACACTGGATCTAAATTCACCAAAAATGCCCAGTAAATATGACAATTAGTTGCATGCATAGTGTACAATGCAACACGAGTGCATAGTTCCATGCACACATATATGCCTTACTGTATATAACAGCACACATATTTTCCTGCATGCATACATATATACATACATAATTGCAGACATATATACATCTAGAATGAAACATACATATGTAACTCAATACGAATTTGGATGTAGCCATAACATAATTTTACTGTGATTTCACTTTCTGTAAATTATCAAAACATGACTATGACACCCATATTCATGAACCTAAACATCAGACGTGAGAATCACAGAAATGATCCAAACAATATTTCCAGCATACAACGTAAAGTACATGATATGTAAGCATACTATTAAGTAATGCTTTTTAATTTGACTCGCGCATCGGACTCAGCCCTGGCCCTAGGTGAGTAATTCGGGACTCGGCCAAGTAGTGTACAGGGTGAAAAAATTAAAAAATCGTTTAAAAATAAATAAGAAATTGTAAAACTGAACCAAAACCAAGGGCAACATAAAAATTCCAAAAAAGCTAAAAAATTATATAATCATGGATTTAGAAAAAATTGATTTATGGTTGGAGATACTTTAGAAAAATCTGAAAATGAGAAAATTGTAGAATGGGGCGTATTATAAGAAAAACTCACAAATCGTTGTGACAAAGTCCAAATTACATACATAATATTTATAAAGCGATTCCCCAAATTTATATATTTTATACGATTTTTTAAAAGTGGCCCAAGTTGCACCCTATTACTCAGAGTGATTCCGAGTAACTCGCTATGTCCAAGACAACTTAGCCCAGGTTTCAATCATTGCTATTAAAATAATTAATCATTAAAAGCATGTTAACAAGTAAGAGATAAAAGAGATAAAATGAATACCATAGAGATGGTTATAGACAACTTGGGTGGCACCAATTGCACTGATGCATCTTAAGAGGGCAGAAAGAGTGTCTTCAGTTTTAATCAGCAAAAGGGGAGCCCCAAGAGACCTTAGAGATTGATCCAAATGAACAAGAGACTGCTTAAGCCACCATCGAGAAACCCGACCAGGGTAGAATTGGCCTTCTTCTTTAGGGCACCATATGTAAACTGGTAGGACACAGCCTACCCTAGCAGCTTGAGCTAAGGCAGGGTTGTCCTCAATTCTCAGGTCTCTCCTAAACCAAACAATGGTCTTGCAATGAGTTCCCATATTCATCAAAGCTTTGGAACCATGATTCCTAAAAGGGTGTCTTCAAAAGTTCTTCTATACCCCAAAATTGTGTCCTCTCTCTCTCTCTGGGCTAAAATTTCTCCTCTTCCTTATAAGGAGATCTAAAGAGCAATTTCCCCTGTAAACAGGTGGCCTACAGAACTCTTACAAAAATGGTGCCCTATTTTTTTTTCAAAGTATTCAAAAGGGGTGCCCTATGAACTTCTGGGTTGACCCAAAAGGTGTTCTATAAATCTTCTACTATTACCAAATAAGGTAGCCCTAAAAAAATATCTCCTTTACATCAATATCATGCACACATAATCCAATATGACATTTCTGGGGTGACCTAACATAAAATCTCCTCTGCTCCAACACGAAACCATAAAAACATCAACTTGGTCTCATCTGGTAACTCTTAATCATTACTTGGATTTCCCTTGGAATTCTCAAGGGATACAGAGTGATCCACAGTTTGTGATCTTTTAACCTGTAATTGGAGAAAAAAGAGCAATTAAACATTGTTAAACTCAAATTAAGTTATAATAACCAAAAAATTTCACCCTCCCCCCACCCCAACGTTCCCCCCCCCCCCAGAAAAGAAGAGAATGATTTTTTTGTCGTGGTCTAGAATTTATCCTGTAACTCAAGTTGTGGCACAAAAAAGGGAAAAAAAAAAAAAACTCAGATTAAGCAAAACCAGTAAAACCTTCTTAACGTCAGAAAAACCCCAGGAAAAAACAGAACAGCATGATATCTATCTATTGTACCTCAATTATGCCATCTAATAAACCCAGATTAAATAAAAAAATTATGAAAAAAAGGAAAAAAACAGAGTGTTCCAGATTTCTTTATTCAAAAAAATAAAAATAAGACAGGCTGATACAATCAAAGAAAATGAAATAGAACAAAAAAGAAAAAGAGACCCAAAAGATCAAGGATTCCCAAAAAAAAGAGGCAACCAAGAATCCTAATCCAGAACAAATACCCAGCCGAAAAACTTTGGAAAGAGAAAAAAAAAAGAGGTAACCAAGATTCCTAATCCACAAGAAGTACCCAGCCAAAAAAAATTGGAAAGAGAAAAAAAAAAAAGAACAGTTTTTTTTTGGATAAATCAGGGCACCTGATCCCAAGACCCAAATACATGAATCAGTGTGCAATAAGATACAACCCAGGATAAAAGAGATATAATTGAATTTCATAAAGCAAATCTTACTTGAGACCGTCTCACTTTTTACTGGATGATTCGAGGTGCATCCACCATGTCTGTATTCTGTATCGATGAGAGAGAAAGTGCCTGTCCTGATGAGAGAGAAACAGAGAAGCGTACTTTTTTGAGCTTGCTTTTGCGGGCTGCACTCGATGAGAGAGAGAGTGCATGTCTTGAAGAATAGTGGTGCTCGAGCTTGCTTTTGTAGGATGAGAGAGAAAGTGCATGTCCGAAGAGACGGGATGAGAGAGAGTACATGTGCAGAGAGAGAAAGGATGAGAGAGTGACTGAATACTTAAGAGAGCGCATGTATTGTAGAGAGAGAGGATGAGAGAAGTGACATGGGTTCTAGAGAGAGTTGGTCATGTGAGAGAAAGAGAGGATAAGAGAGAGATGATGTGGGTTGTAGGGAGAGCTGATTAGTTGGCGTTGAGAGAGATGATGTGGATTGTAGAGAGAGAGAGGATTAGTCATTCAGTAATGAGGAGAGTGCATGCATGAGAGGAGAGAGAGAGTGGGTTACTTAGAGAGAGAGAGAGGGGTCGTAGAGAGAGAGTGTGTGTGGAGATGTTGGGATCACGTGGTCAGGCGGCAGTGTCCAGCAAGATTTGGTTCACAGTATGTGTGTGGGGCCGGCCCCTCCTAAATCACTCTCCCCATCATCTTCGGTCCTCACCGTTCACACTATGCACAGTCAACCTGATCAGAAATTACCACTATGCCACTGGTCTTTAGGGGTCCGAATAGGTCGGGTTGCGGGTCGACCTCACTTCCGTTTTCGACCCGGACCTAACCATGACCTGCATCAAGTCCAGTTCTAGCACCTCACAAAAACTTTTAAAAAAATCATTGGAAAAATTATGTTATAAATATATAAATACACGGTTTCTATTAGTCTATGTGGAAATGAGTCCCCTCTTAAAAATTTATTTTTGAGATGGATTTTTGGACTTAAGTTTTAAAGACATGCAATATGGAACATAAATATCATAAATATGAAAAAATAAACAATTTTTAAAAATTATAAATTATAATTCTATTAAGAAAGCATTTGAACAGTTAGTTTTAAGGGGTATTTTGATCATTATATTTTATCAAAAAATTATTTTTAATATTTTTTATAAGTCTGCCCCAATGAGAAGATGATACATACCAAATTTCATATTCATACAATTTGTATAAAAAAACTAAAAATAAAATACTTTGAGACGTCGGATCTAAGATCAAACGGTGAGTTGATCAAAATTGGACGGCTGCATGTTACGGGAAGCAAATATCTTCTATGTTGTAGGGAAAGTATAGAAACCTTTCCCTTTGGAATATGTTGTATAGATGAAACAATTTTCCTATATATATATATATATATATATATAG
>NW_006498952.1:1195058-1205440 GCF_000471905.2 Amborella trichopoda
TATATATATATATATATATATATATATATATATATATGAAGATACTACAAAACGCCTATAGGCGAAAATAAACAGTGATTTCGCCTACCTTTATTACTATCCAAAGTTCATCGCACGGTCACAATTGTTTGATAGTGTTTCATTTTTTATTTTTTTCTACAAATCGGAATGACCTAAAATTTAGAGCGTGTGTTCATAAAAAATAGGTGAATATACGAAAAATATCAAAAACATAATTTACATGAAAAATTTTGACCAAAATACCACCGAAAAGTTTCAGCGGTATTTTGGTCAATTTATTTTTGCGAAATATTTTTTTTATATTTTTATTGGGTGTGCCTAACTAAGATGTATACATAATCTAAATTTCAGGTCATTCCGATTTGTAGAGAAAAATAAAAAATAAAACACTACTTGGTAATTGTGATCGTGCGATGAACTTTGGACGGTGATGAGGGTAGACGAAATCATTATTCATTTTCGCCTATAGGCATTGGGAAGACTTTTTCATATATATATATATATATGGAAAACGCTAAGATTAGCCCACTAACTCATATCAACATATGAACCCAGATTGAATATAAGCCGATCTGACGGTCACGACCTCATTTCGTATTTTAATTTTAATTTTTTTTTATATATATAGGGAAAATGCTAAGATTAGCCCACTAACTCATATTAACATATGAACCCAGATTGAATATAGGCCGATCTGACGGTCACGACCTCATTTCGTATTTTAATTTTAATTTTTTTTTATAAATCTAAATAACTTGAAATTTTAGGACCCGATTTCTATGTGGCCAAGCTCGCATATGTAGAAATGCATGCCTCTTAATAAATCTATTTTTTATATGGATTTCAAGACTTAATTTTTAAGGACATGTAATCCCTAACATGGAGATCATGAATATGAATGAATAAATAAATTTTAAAAATTAAAGATAATAATTCTAGTAAGAAAACATTTGGACTGTTAGTTTCCATTGTTTTTAGATAGAACACCTACTTGCCTCCATCTTTAAAATAGATGCTTTATACTTTCTGGACTCAGATATATAAATATGGTCCAACATGAAACAATTTTCCTTCACATATAGGTCAATTTATCAAAATATTATATATTTCAATACCTATTATACATACACCCTCTCTCTTTCTCTCACGCCATTGTCCGTGTCCTTCTGGCTCTAGGGTCTATTTGCCCTCGCCATTCTCCATAAAAAAAAAAGAAATTTCTTTGAAAGCCTCGACAAAGTCTCAATAATGTCTACATAAAACAATGTCCTCCAAACAAGACCTTAAAGAGACACCATCTGGGGCCACCTTATTGGAATTGATGTATTACTTGGCTTCTAGAGAGAGGTAGGGCCTCCTAAATAATGGAAATATCAAATGTAGAGAGGTGCATGTCTACTAAAAAAAGTGGCATTTTATAGGTTTTGGGTTGGTTTATTTTCCATTTCTAGATGGAGACTCTCTAGGCGGTGATAATAAGGAAGTTGATCATTAGTGTTGTTTAGTCGGGTGAGAATCTAGAAGAAAAAATTAATGCAGGTTTTGCCAATATTTAGATAAGGAAAAGGTTTAGATAAAGTTGAACGGATTGTATATAAAGATATTATCTACTTTTTGTACAAAGATGTGACAATTATTGTCGCCCTTTGAATTTAAAAATAGGTAGTTGTAAGATTGTTATTAAATTGACATAAAGTTTTAAAAAAATATTTATTGGACACCCTAAGCCATCCAATTTGATATTTAATGAGTGAGAATAATTGTTACATCCTAGCAAAAAAAATAAATATTCTCTTGGTAGAAAATTCCAATGACAAACACCTTAAAATGTAAAATTAAGGTGTACCTCTAAAATCCTTTAAAAATGTTAGTTTTATGTTTGAAACAAATCTAATTGACCATTTATACACCTCGACATTATCTGGTTCGTCTATTTTCAAGATTTTCATGTGTTTATAGATCTGTTTTATTTGAACTATTTTTAGAATTAAAATTTTATAATTAAAGATAAAAATAGATTCACATACCATCTTAAGAATTTCGACACCATAATTGCTTATCATGATAACCTTTGGAGGTGCACTTTATTTTGATAGTTTAAGTACACAAACTACACTTTTTAGATTTTTTATAAAAATAGCTATTGTACCTCTCATAATGACAAAAAATAATCTTACTTGAAAAATTTTGTATTATAAATCAAGAGTAGCAAATATCCAAAAATATTGAGTACATTAAAAAATACTCCATGCATAAAAGTACCCTAACATAACCCTTTAGATAAAGATATATCTCTTGTAACCCAAATTGTAATATTCACTAATAGTATATTTCGAATTGCATAGACTACGGCAATTAAGGTAAAAAACAAATCTTCTTTTGTTATGGTTATGCACTTTTTCATTTATTTCTCGAAAAAATGTTTCATGCAGACCGGACCGCATGACTACATATGCAGTCCAAAACGTATAAAGCATCTATCTTTAAGATGGATGCAAGTCGGCGTTCCATTTAAAAACAGTAGAAACTAACAGTCCAAATGTTTTATTACTAGAATTATGATTTGGAGTTTTTAAAATTTACTTATTTTTTTATATTTATGATCTCCATATTAGAGATTGCATGTCTTTAAAATTTAAGTTAAAAAATTTATTTAAAAAATAGATTTATTAATAGATCCATTTTTCTATATATACGGGCTCGGCCGAAATGCTCCTTGTTTCCCACACTTTTTTTTTTTTCTTTGTCGTTATTATTCAATTATTCGTATTTAGTCAACTACACGATCATGGATGAGATCTGGATAAGACGATTCCTAGTTCCGCAATCGCTAGTTCCCTAGGACTCTATGCTCTAGAAACACTTGGAAGGCATATGCTACAAACAACAAATCCAAGAGATTTCATACTCTCGTGGGAGCCTACTGTGTATTTACTCCCACGGGTAAATCCCTGCCTAAGAGTAATTATAAGACCCAAAATTTCAGAGATATAACATTTTCAATCCATAGATTGAGCTTGGTAAAAAAGATTTCCAAACTATACTCTCTATGTATTTAAACAAAATACTGTCTCAAGATTGAATATAGTTGGTCTAATTTTTTGGAGTGAGATCTAAATGTCTGAAAACTTAAAATTCAAATTTTATTTTTTTCAAAACAATCTAATGATTTTTAAGTGGTTTGCAAAATTTCAAGATGAAAGATCTCACATGTAGTTTGATTTTACCAAGGGAGTATGTCCATAATATACGCCTGTCGGAACATAGTAGAGGTGAATAATTGAGATTCAATGGGTGAATATGATGGGAGCTGGCTGGCTACTTCTGTGAATTCTCAATAGAAAATCTGCTTATTAGGGAAGATATGTTTTTGAAATTTGAGATCCGGTGAAGTAGGGGTGGCAAAGGGTTGGGTCGGGGATTTAGATTCGGACATGACCGAACCCGTATTTATCAAATTTGGACTTGGACCTGAACCCAAACCGGAACAGTATTTGATTTCAAGATTTGAACCTCAATCCGACCTTGGACCTGAACCCAAACCGGAACAGTATTTGATTTCAAGATTTGAACCTCAATCCGACCTGTCAAGTCCAATTTTCATACCCATACCCAAAACCGGATTCGGTCCAGCCCTCGAGGGACGGGTCCGATCCAAAACCATTGCCATGATGATGAAGGGAGAGCTAGACATCTACAAAAAGGAGAGAGAGTTTTAAATCTAACCACGTGTGCCATTTTCTAGGCAACTAAATTAGAGGCTACAAAGCTACAATAATTTTCTAAAAGAACTAGACAGGAATTATCTAAACTAGGGATATCTAGGCTAAAAAGAAAATTGAACTAGGGTTAGGTGAAAATTCTAATTCAGTCTGATGCCTCCTTTTCAAAGTAGAGAGATGTCATGGTTGAAAACTTTTGATAAGCAAAGTTACCTAACATCATTCAGTAGAGAGGATGTATAGAAAGCATAGTCAAAGGAGGTTTTAGTAATTTTCTTTTTAAATTAGTAAAAAGTTGTCCAAGTTCTCCAAAACCAAATCTAGTTGGGTTTAATTTAAAAGTAACGTTCCTATGAGACTCTTTTATACTCATGTGTGTATGACCTCAAAGGATCACCATTAAATTTGGCACAGATCTCTAAAAAAATTATCACATGAGTATGAGACTTGTCTATTCTAGAGATCTGTGTCAAATTTAATTATGATCATTTGGGGTCCTACACATATGAGTGTGGGAGGGCCTTATAAGATCATTACTCTTAATTTAATCATAAACTAGATTTTAGAAAGGACCTGGTTTCTACACAGCAAGCCTGCATATGTAGAAATGTGGCTATTAATAGATCTATTTTTGAGATGGATTTTTAGGCTTAATTTTTAAAGACATGTAATCTCTAACATGGAGATCATGAATATGAAAAAAAAAAAAAAAACCCAAAAATAATAATTCTAGTAAGAAAACATTTGGACCCTTAGTTTCCACTGTTATTAGATGGAACACCTACTTGCATCGCATTCATCTTTAAGATGGGTGCTTTACACTTTTTGGACCGCATATGTAGTAATGCGGTCCAGTCCGCATGAGACAATTTTCCTTTTAGAAAAAGTATGCCAAACAACAATTTTTTTTCCCCATAAACGTGAGTTTTATAAAAAGAAATTGTTATTGTAGGACGTGGTTCTTTATATCCAACTAATATGCATTATTTTTGGAGTTGATAGAAATGGTTTTGCAAGCGATCAGAGTTTCTGGCACTAAAATTGCATCTTTAAATAAAATTTTGATATGCAACTTTAGCTTTTTATCGTATTGGTGTAGACTTATGCTAACCAACGCACCATTTAACAAAATATATAAAGTTTTATCAACGATCCCTCGTATCATATCAACATCAAAAAAATTTTCTAACTATTTGAGGTCAACCTTACATACCATTATTTTTCGGAAATTACTCCATTGGAAAATGATCAAATAATCTGGACCATGGAAGAATATGGATCAAGAACAAATAATCCTACCAAGGTGGAAATTTTCTTCCCTAAATATTGAGCCATGGGGAACCCCTAAATACTTTTCTACCCAATTACATATAATCCCCTAAACTCCCACTTCTTTCATGAATAAAAAACTTCTTTGCACATAAAACTAAAACTTTGCTCCATTTTCTTGTTGGGTGTGGTTTCTATAAGGTTGCAACCTTAAACAATCCAATTTAGACGTACCTCCAAATTTTATCATAACATTCTTAGGATTATTTTAAACCAATTTTGATAATTAATTATAAAATTTTAAAATCCAAAAATGGTTAAAATCAAGTAGATTTATGAACATATGAAAATCTTGAAATTGGATGGTCTTGATAATATATTGTAAAATGCACTATTTCTAGGATTCAAAATCTTGTTTTTTTTTCATTTGTATACATCTCAATGTCGTGATGATCAATTACAATGTTTTTCAACATTAAAACAACTTTTTTCAATGGATTTTTGGGGTGCATCTGTAATTCTACATTTTATGGTTGCGACCTTATATAAACTTTTTCCTTTCTTATTAGAAAGAAACCTTTTTTGCATATAAAATTATTAACTGGTATGACCCCACTCACATGTATAAATCTATTAACTTTAGGCTGTCTCCAAAAAAATAAAAAATTGGACACCACTATAATTTGCCTCTACTCTTCGATTTATATTCGGACACTAATAGCATGCGGGCTACAGACTCACATGTAGAAATACAGGCCCCTTAATAATTTATTTTTGAAATAAAATTTGATCCTAATTTTTATGTAATATATAATCTTTAACATGGAGATTATTAATCTATAAAAAATAAATAAATTTTTAAAATTAGAAATGATTTTTTTAGAGAAAATATTTAAACCGTTGATTTTACTTTTCCTTTGGACGACTATTACTTAAGGGACTTTGTTTTGGTGGAAGGTGTAGATCTCCGGACCGTATAGTAACAAGTGCAGGCTTGGCCACACCAAACAATTTTATTTCCGAAAGATTCATGATCCCACAAGAGCATATAATTGATTTTCGTTCCGGTAAAACCCTATCTAGCGATATATTTAGGACCCAAATTTTGGAGATGCTTAATCTAGCAACCAACCTTAAAAATATAGAGAGTTAAGATAATATATAGTCTCCATGAGCCTAAAATAAATATACTAAGGGGTGATATCTGGAAATATTGTGTCTATGAAATATATTACTAGCTTAATACAATATATGTCAATATATTGTTAATAGTATTTAGATGCAACCTTGGAAATACATTGGGTCTTACATTGCTCATACTGGATATAGTGATTTATTATGGAATTGTCTACAAAGAGATCATTTATCTTTTGTACGCACAATCATTTTTGTCCTTTAAATTGGTGTCATTGAATAAATACAAATTTTCAAAAAAAAATTCACTTCATGATTCACCTCAAGCCATCCGATGTGACATCTAATATTTGAGAATGATTGTGACCTCCATTTACAAAAAAAATGGTCTCTTTATAGACATTCCTATTTAATATTGAAATACATGTATAGATAGCATGACTATACCATGCTTGTCATGCCTCAAAGAATAATAACTTAATAGTGTGAATTAATATTGGTCATAAACATTGAGCAAACTATTTTAGTTAGAACTTTTAAATATCGTTAATTTGTAGTTTAAATAGTAAATGATGATGTATTTTTAAAAATAATTATTGTGAAATGGTAAAGTATTTTAAAAATTAGATTAAGATATTAGAAGAGGCCAATGTGAAATTAAAAAAATACAGCTAATATATTATAAGTACTTTATCACTTCTTTATCTGTATCTAACCTTAATCCCAAAAAATCTTTTTTTTTTCCAAAAGAGTAATCATTATAATTTAAATAAAATATAACTTATAATTTTTTGTCTCGATCAAAGCGAAATAGTGTAGAAATGGAGATGTGCAGGAGAATGTAGAAATGGAGGTGAATAGGAGAGTGTAGAAATAGATATCCAGGATGTGCAAACACTTACAAGCGGTTTGTCCCGATCTAAACATAATCCCAAAAAAAATCCTTTTTTTTTTCAAAATATTTAGTAATCGTTGAAATTTATCTTTTTTTCTTTTTTTTATTTAGAGAGCTACAACCCTTTGGATAGGGATGTAGAAATGGATGTGTGCAGGAGCGCGTTAGTAATCATTATAATTTATCTTCTTTTTCTTTTTTTTAAACGTGTTAGTAATCATTAGAATTTATCTTCGTCGGTTTTTTTTTTTTAAGATTTAGAGAGGTAGAACCCTTTGGATAGAGAGATGTAGAAATGGATGTGTACGGGAGAGTGTAGAAATGGAGGTGAACATGCGAGTGTAGAAATGCAAACACTTACTAGCGGACATTAGAAGGAGGAAGTAGAAAAGGGATGTGGGCATGAGAGAGGAAGAATGGCACGAGAATGAATGACACGACAGGGAGAATGGCAGGAGATAGAGGTTTTTTTGGGAGCCATACGTGATAGTTAAATTAGTTGTTGAGTGTGTAATGGATTTCACAGTCATGGTAATAGATTTTACTCATTTTGGGGAAATCTTATATGATTTATCCATTTTCTTGCTTAAATGTACCCAAATTTAGAGCACTATCCAGATCCAGATATGGATCCAAGATTTAGATATGATGTGTCGAATCCGAATCTATAATTGGGATCTGAATAGTAATTTGGTTGGGCTCTACATGTGTAGGTGGATCCGATCTAGATCTAACCCAATTATTAAAATTTTATATATATATATATATGTTATGTAGTATTTTTATTATATATTATTTATATATATTATTTTATAGATAAAGAATAATATATAAAATAATTTTTTTAGATCAAATAGGGTATGGATCTGGATCCAAATCCCATGTATACTTTTTTAATCCAGATCCAAATCCAAAGATTCAATGAAATATGGATCCGAATCTCATGTTTTTTTTAGATCCAAACCTGGATCCTAGTGAATCCAAACCCAATCTGACCCGTTCTTAGCTCTAACATAAGCGAGTAAATGTACTCAACTCCGGCAAGAGCCTACAATGGCTCGTATAGCCCAAATTTCCGAATGTGGTCTATCCACGCCTAAAGTTACAAAGCAAATGCTTTCTTTTTAAGTTTGAAATTTAGCCCACAAAGCATGATTGCATGTGCTAATTTAAGACGCATCAATGCTACATTGCCTCATTAAGATCATAGCAAGGAATGTGACCCATCTAAACACATGTAAACATGCCATATTTGCTATATTCAAACTTGTTGGTTAAATATGAAGGCAATTTATGCTGGCACTTTCTTTTATTTTTCCCGGTAGTTAACTGGTAGGAATCAAACTTGAGATGTAGCACGGATAAATGTCAACTGTGAAAGAAATACCTATGTGATCTTTTATCAGAGAATACATTTTTTTTTTTTTTTTTCACCCATTTCTTTTAGCAAAAGATGATAAAAGATAACTTACAGGCGGTCTTTATTATAATAAGATAAATTTCAAAATAAAATCAACATAACAATAAAACCAAGATTTTAACAACTTGATGTCATTGGAATAACTATGCATTATGGTTGAGAAAAAGATAAGATTGCAAGAAACAAAATGAAGAGTGTTGGAGATTACCTCAACCGGATTTATTATATCCCATACCGAGTCACCACCATCCGATAACGCGGGATCAATGATCAACCTTCAATCTCAACTGGGAAAGCAAGTTTAGGCCAAGCCATACTAATAGAACATGAACCCCTTTGATCACAAATTCAAACCCCAGGTGAATTCTCTTAGCAACCTAGTTTGAGAGAGATGGATTATCTTTTTGCTAAACCCTAAAACCCTTGGCCATAAATCCATAGTTGAGAGATAAGAGAAAGAAAAACTCTATAACCTAAACCCTTAGGTTCTTTCACAATGTGGGATAGAGAGATTAAAGATGAGAGCGTGGTGCGTACCTCCTTTGGCTTTTATGAGAGAGCGAAACCTTTCTTAAGAGAGAGAGAAACATGGAAATTAGGTAAAGAGATAAAGTGTAGAGATTTTTGGGTAGAGACAATCTCTTTTTATAGGCTTTGAATAAGATTAGGATTTCTTAGTGTTTTTATTGGCTTGCCTTTCTTGTAAGATTGAATATGAACCATTGATCTTGGGTGATTTGTGGGGTGAGAGATTTGAGCCATCCATTCCATAAATGGGTCATCAGATGGAAGGTGTACGAACCATTATCCCCCTTTCCTAAACCATTTTATCATCAATAGAAATTAAATAAATTAAATCTAATCAAAATATTGTGTATACCATAAAATAGCACAAGTCTACTCAATCTTTCTACAAAATATTTCAAAGATATATCAAGTAAATATTTAGTCAATATCTTCCAACCATATGGTCACATGTCATATCACAAAAAATTGAGAAAGAGAATAAAGGTGGGGCATGCCACCCAAGGGAGGCACTCATAGCCCCACCTTCTAGAAATATGGTGGGCCCATGTATACAATGGGCCCCCATGATATTTTTATATATTTAAAATTAATAAAAAAATTTAGAATATTATTTGAATATTTAAACCATTGTAAAATCAATATCTTTAATTTTATAAATCCAAAAATTATAAATAAAATATTCATGAGGTTCATAAAAATTCAAATAATAATTTTAAAATAAATTTCATCATAAAACAAACGTAATTAAATTAATTTGATGGGAAAAAGATCCATATAGTTTAGGAATCAATAATCATGGGGCACTCCACCTTCAACTGTGGACTACAGACCACACTTGCTTTATCAGACCTACCACGTGTTTCTCATGACTCACAGTTCAAGCAGGGGCTCATTAGCGGATCACCAAAGTCCAATGAATGAGCCAAGGGGTCGCAGTCCTCCCCTAGAGACTAGTTAATGTCACCTAAACTTGATGCGACCACAGCTCCTATTATGCATAAGGGTTTCTCTCGCACATGCATACGCTTCACCCTAAAAGGTGGATTTCTGGCTTTTCTGAACAATCTATCGATATACATGTCGTGTGATGGCGCATGGATGACCTTTGGCCCCGTCTTTGTAGGCCACCATCACACACAATGGTCACACAGTCCCTCGGCTCGCTCATCCGAGCATATTCTCCGACTTCATCAAGGGCTAACCCATTAGAACCCTTCTCGGTTTGTTATTTATGCCCATGTAACATGGGTTTTTCCCAACTGACTGGCCTAGATCATCAAGTACAGTTTGGTATCAACAAACATCGTTTGCTTAGTATGGTCTACGAGGGACCACACTCCCACTGAGTTCATGTTCCACTATATCATTTCATTCCACAGCTTCATAGAGGTAT
>NW_006498952.1:1206292-1224337 GCF_000471905.2 Amborella trichopoda
AACAAAATGATAACGAACCAAACCCCAACCCAATTCCTATTTATGCTAGGACTTGTGTCTCCTACACTCCGTCCACCTTCAACTGTTTGGCAAGCTATGCAGCTGCGGATTAAGCGGGTATGTAGTTGAGATGGACCTTGTGTTGTACAATTACTCACAAAGGTCAAATCTCTCTGCGTTTCTCTATATACATTGTGATCTCATTACATATGCTGTATCACATTAGAGGCAATTGGGAATTTGTATTTCCCAATTTTCAAGTATTATGTTTTATTATTTCATCTCATGCTATTTCAAATTTTCCATTTCATCTCCCATAGTACGTCTTGAGTGGAATGGTGATATCTTTCCTTCGCTAGTAACTTTTGTTCTTGCTCTATGACTCAAATTACAGTAGGGAGAGAGGGTCTCAATTTGGAGTCTTGTGATAGTACTTCTTTCGGAATCAATCGATTAATAGGCTACATATGCTTAAGAATAGAGTTTGGACTCGAGTGGCTAGCAGCTGACAATTAGCAACACTACATTTCAAGTTTGATTCCTTCCGCCAAACACATCTCATGAAGAGATAGTCGTGATCTTTGATATTTGGCTTCTATGGTAAACAGTTACTGCACTCGTGAGAACGGCATTTTTGCACTCTTATCGGTCGTTGGGAACCTCTTTTGATAAGCGATCCACCCAATTGTCAACCAGGGTTATTTGGGGTGTCTTGTTTATCTACTTTAATTCTCAAACAACTGATGAACTTTTAGCAGAAGAGCACTCTTATCGGTCGTTGGGAACCTCTTCTGATAAGTGATCCACCCAATTGTCAGATGTCAACCAGGCTTATTTGGGGTGTCTTGTTCATCTACTTTAATTTTCAAAAAACTGATGAACTTTTAGCAGAAGAAAAACAACCACTTGTTTTTCGTAACAAAGACGATGAAGGAGCCCACACAGCAGTTGAGATTGGACAATCAATGGACCCATAGTCCATGTGCATGTCATGTGTGTTCGATTTTTTGCAGAGTTTATCTGTTTGTGTGTACGTATGTGTATTCCATTATTTGTAGACACAGTTATTTAGAGTATCAGATCCACTTTTTAGAGACATATTAAATGTCCCTTTGTCTCCATTCTCCTCAATGAAAGAATCGCCAGAGGTGTCCTAACTCCCAGTATACCTTACTCAACCACCTTTCCTCCATTAATTTCAAAACCATGTGAGTGCTTTACTCTTGTGCCATTAAAGCAACGATACCGAATTGTCATGTGGCCATCTATGCGCCAACGGTGTTTTGAAAATTGGAATCTGGGCCCAGTGTCCGATTCCAATTCTCTTGGACCAATTCTCGAGTCGGATCGGGCTACATTCAATAAAATAATTTCTTTTTTTTTTAAAAAAAAAGAAAAAGACAACAAGATGCTTGGGTGACTTCAAAGTTTTTCTTCCTAGAAATGCAAGCCTTCCAATTCCATTCTGACTCAACCCATTCCAAGTAAGATGGGAGACTTATGAAACTAGCGTTATGGACTGGGAATAACCGATCTTGGACTAGGAATTGGCTAGGACCGAAACAACTTCGGGAAGGTATGGGTCCCAACCCGGTTCAACCGCTATGACTACAATTTTTTTTTTTTAAACTTATATAATGTTAGGTTCCCCTTAAATCCTAACCCAGTAAACCCCTATTTAAATCTTTTTTTTTTTTTCTTATGGATTGCAAATTTAGAGTGATCCGGATGGGTAAAAAGGAAAGTCCCCACCACCACACTTCAAAAGCTAAAATATAAACAAATTTCTATGTAAGGCTGCTTTCGGATCATTAGCGGGATCGGACAGAAGAAGGGCAGAAAAGAAAAAAAGGGAGAGTGCTCTAGAACCGAGCCTGTATCCACCAAATCCATATTACACCTCAAATGAGTGTTTAAAAACAAGGACCAATGGGTTGAACCGATCATCCACTAGTTTTGATTCGGCAGGTCAACCAGTCTGGATTAGACTGGTTCGATTGTACCTGGGCCCATAAAAACATTTGGAAAAGTAACCAAAAATTTAAAAAATACAAATATATGACACAATTTTATGAATATGTTATGTATTCTGACGAAATTATCAAAGTTAAATCTAGTTCCTGTATACGTGCCACACAATCTAAAATGTAGTTAATCTCAATTATGAGATCCATTGGATCAATTAAATATCAAATAGTTAAAAGATAGAATCTAGTTCCAAAAGGAACAATGTGATGGCTCATAGTCATCTCAACCGCCCTTGCCCTTGGCCCTTCTTCTATCTTATCTGCTGCCCAGCTCCTCAGCTCCCAACTGCTCCAGCCGCTTGCAGTAATAGCTCGCTCCAGGGGTGTGCAACCACTCGAACATAGTCCAATTTCTCTCACAGCCTTAGGACTTCAGAGTTCAGACTACGAGGGAATACCATGGGCATGTATGGTCAGCTCAATTCCTGGTATCCTAAACTCCCAAACTTATTCGTCAATGGTAAAAAAGTGACTACGAGTCATGACGTTATCTTTTTTGGTACTAGATTATATGTTTCGACTCGATACGGTTGAATACATCTGTTTCACCGAGCTGAAGGGGTGCCAGTTGATTACAGGTCCAACCCACCGGTCAGCATTTTAAAAAATTGTGTCTCGATATTAGATTGCACCATCAATTCCCATTATATTAACTGTAAAGAAATAACAAACACAACCCAATTACATGTATCACCTAGTAGCAACCAATTCCAACTAAGCAAAGACTGGTCTCAACATTAGATTGCACCCTCAGTTCAATCGTAAAGATATGACAAACACAAGTCAATTACATGTGCCACCTATTAACAATGAACTCAAGTATACAGAGAGTCGAGCAAAACTCAGTTCTACCTCAAGAAGATAAAATCAAACTTATTTTTTTGGCAAAACGTAGCTCCCAATAGTTGAAATTAAAGAATGCAAAACCTACTAACATTGAAAAGCCGGTGACTGATATAAATCGCAGATAAGAGGTAAATGTGCATCTCAGAGATCTTGAATCTCGAGGTTGAGGTAATCGATTTTAAGGTTTTCCAATGTCGGTTGGACTTTTTAGTTGCGTCTTACTTCAACAGTATAAGGTTGATACCTTACATAAATTTTTCATCGAATTTTTGTTCGTTTCTTTTTATTGTCCTTTTCAATGTATTCCAAAGCCCCCTACATCTCTTTTTCTTGTTTTAATTTTTTTTATTGTTTTTATATTTTTCCACACCACATATTTGGATCGATGGTCCACCCCATTGACCCATTTTTTAGACACACATTCAATTGAATGGTAGAATTAAGTTTCATTATCGAGTGATGGTAAATTTGGAGTAGTTTTTTAGGGTTAAAATCCAAATGTTATTAAACAATAGTACATCACGCCAGATCATCATTTTCATAAATGATTATGAGTGTGTGTACTATACTATGCTCATGTAGGAGCATACTCTATATTTACCACCTGGTGCAAGTGGGTATTTGGGATAAATTTCTTCAAACTAAATTACGGAATCTACCTAAGAATTGTTGAAATAATATTCAAAAGAAAATAGAATGTGAATTTTTTAACACTTGGATCTTACACTCTAGAAATTGGGCAGTTTTTATTTAATTTTAGGATCGCATTTTTTAGGCATGTACATTGTGCGGTTTAAATTTTTTTAAAAATAATTGATAGGTTGAACAATATCATGTTGAAATCTTTTTTTTTATTTTCTTATTTATTAATATTTATCAAATTTTGACTGATCCATATCAACGCTCTGGCAATTTGACATAGATTTATGGAGTGGACAATCCACCTCTTTGATTCGGGTTTTAGAAATTGTTTTAAAGTATTTCAACTCATTATACATGTACTTTGATAGACTCTTTACGTTATATATGGAAAATATAGTAAAATCACTAAGAAGATAAAATGTTAGTAGTTCATCTTTAAAGTACATGTAGACAAGGAAAAAGTGTAGTAGACAAGGAAAAAGTTTAGATAAGGTTGTAGCATTTATTGTAGAAGCCAAGGTTGCTGTAATAATATGTAGTGTTCGTTTTATTCGGACAGTGGAGATTTGACATTATCTTAAAGTTGTAATATTTTTTATAAGGAAAAGTCACTCATGAGTCAACGGGTACAAGGCTTGCGAACTCATTAACGTCGATGGATGTTGTAAAAAACCCATGGGGCTAAAAAGAATTTAGATGGTGCAAAAAAAAGAAAAAGAAAAAAAAAAGTTAAAAAATTTATATTTTAAATATTAAATTTATATTTATTTTTCGTATTCATAATCATCTAACCTAAATCATGAATCTCTAAATTTTTGAATTAAACATCCAGTTTTAAAATAGGTTTTAAGCCGTGTTCAAAACAATGGATCAGACCTACTAGTCGGTCCTGGCCCGATCCGATTAGTCGGACCGATTCCGACTAGATTGGCCGATTAATGCCCCGATTTTTCCTGAAAAATACAACTTTGGTAAAGAAATCCCAAAAAATTTCCAAAAAAAATATTTAAAATTTACATGTATTTTTTTTAGGGAAATGACTTTGTGAGACCCTCCTATACCGACCACAAAGGATCGCCATTAAATTTGGCACAGATCTCTAGAAAAGTCAAGTCTCACACCCATGTGATATCTTTTCTAGAGATCTGTGCTAAATTTAATAGTGACCTTTGGAGTCCTATACACATGAGTGTGGGAGGGTCTCATAGGATCATTACTCTTGTTTTATTGTCACATAAAAAAGCAAAAAACTAAATATTATAAGCATAATTGGGTTTCGGATAAAAACATTAGCCACTTGAAGCAATACTTCTTTTAGTGATCACTATATAATAAATATATATTATATATAATATGTAATCAATATATACTATATAATATAAATTACATTAATAAAGTAAATATAAAATATATGATATATAATATAATATTTCAACTCAAGACCATGTTTGTTTTTAGAGTGTTTTGGAATTCAATTAAAAATGTAGGTAAAATATAAAATTGTTCGTCTCTATGTGACAATTTTGATAAATTTTTATATCTCTCTCTCTCTCATATCAGTGTCTATGTTATGTCTACGTGCCCATCAGGAGTTGGCAGTGTAGGTATTAGATTGAAGATCAAATCAGATGAACAACAAATAAATCTTATATCCCTCGAGTTGAGGGACCTACGAACTTGGCACCCTGTCTGGCTTAACCAACTTTGGTGCGTCTGAGTTTACTCGTCCAAAGCAGCAAACCCTGCAGTTAGTCAATAAATTTTTTTGTAATAATATATAAAATTTTAAGTAGATAAATAGACGAAGGAAAATTGTTTCATGCATGCTGGACCGCATTTCTACAATATGCGATCCAGAGGTATAAAGCATCCATCTTAAAGATGGATGCAAGTAGGTTGTCCGTTTTAAAACAAGTGTAACTAACGGTCTAAAAGTTTTCTTCATATAATTATTACTTCTAGTTTTCAAATTATTATTTTTTTCATGTTCATGATCTCCATAAAAAATTAGGATTAAATTATATTTAAAAATTTATTTATTGCCAAGCTCGCATTTCTACAATATGCAGCTGGCGGCATAAAAACTGTCCATAAAAAAAGAGAGGAGAAATATATAAAAAGTGTTATAAGGACAACTTTGCAAACTCTACACTGTGACAATGCAATTATCTGCCGATTTTTAGAACAAATCACCGATTAGTGCTGATTAATGCACTGGAAATTTTTTTTTTGCATACATGACTATTGGAATCGAGCAAGATCATAATCGGCTAGGGACCGATCTCGAGTTAGTCAGCCAATTTTTTAAAAATTGGCCGATCTTTTAGACACTAGTTTTAAATACGAACCCCGCATTATACATAGTATGAGTCGGCTGACTCTTAAAAACCCCTTCCTTTTGACATCAAATCCATGCTCACAGTTTAACATAGAAATTCCCGACTTTACTTACAGATTGCCACCTTACGTAAACTGTGCCATTCCTATAATGAAATGTGCCACCACATATTTGTAAAAAGTCTAAGGACAACTATAGAATAAGACCATTTACTTTTAATACAAGGGGTCACAATTAATCTTAACTATTGGATGTAAAATTAGGTGGCTATATTTATTCCATTTGACAAAGCTCAAACTTCAAAATAATTTTTTTTGATCTTTATGACACACCCAAACTATCAAATTTCACATTAAATGGTTGCAAGTAATTGTGACCACATTGTATTAAAAGTAAATGGTCTCATTTTATATAATCCTAAAAATTTAAAGGGACTGTATATAAAAAGACTATTTATCTTTTCTACATGGATGCCACAATCGTTTATACTCCTTAGATGAGATGTCAAATTGAATGACTTGGGGTGGGTCATAAACTGATTTTTTTTTTTTATTTTTTTATAGAACTTTGTGTCTATTCAATGACACTCTTAAAATCGCCCATTTTGAAATTTTAGGGACAAGAGTTTTTTTTTTTTTTTTTTGAACTTTGTGTTTAATCAATGACACTCTTACAACCACCTATTTTGAAATTTAAGGGATAATAATAATTGTGACCTCCATATATAAAAGATAAATTGTCTATTTGCAGACAATTACAAGTAAAAAAATAAACAGCAGACACTAAAAAGGTGAAAAAATGAGGCTTGTCATCTCATTGGATCTTGTAGAGAAAAATAAGGATGCGGTCTACATGAGTCCCCAGACTAAAATGTAAAAATGCACCCCCTCTTTAAAATCCATTTTCAAAAGGGTGTAGTTCGCATAAGGTTGCAACTTTAAAAAATCAAATTAAGACGCACCTCTAAATTTTATCTTAGTACTTAATTTCGGTATAAAAAATTATTTAGGTGGCCAAAAAAGCTATTTTCATCTCTAATTATAAAAAGTTGAACTCTAAAATTGATTCAAATCAAGTAGATTTTAAATATATAAAAATCATGAAAATGGACAGTCTAGATAATATATTACAAGGTATATTATTTTTAGGATTCAATTTTTTTATTTTTTTTGCATATTCATACATCGGTAAAGATGATCAATTAGAGGGTTTTTCAACATTAAACAACATCTTTTTATGAATTTCGACTTAAATTTTTTTAAAATATATAACCTTTAACATGGAGATGACTTGTATATAATTGATAAATAAATTTTAAAATAAAAAACAATTGTTTATTTAAACAATTGGTTTTAAATTTTTTGAAGGGACTACTATTTACGTCGATCTCTGAGATAGACAGTTTACGCGTGGGGGTTGCAAATGGGTAACAATGCGTCACGCGACACATATAACACTTTTCCAATAAATAAAAGATGGAGTTTTTGTAAGACGTAGTCTTTATGAAAAAGAACAAAGCCTCGCGTTGAGATGTTGTTGGAAAATACATTCAAGCATTATAAATCCTTGAGTTAGCATTAAAATCTATTTCCACCACCATTTATAAAATTTGTAGCTCTAGTACAAATTTTATGGATCCGTGAACACCTGAGAAATAAATTGTTTAAAAAATAATTTCTTAGGGCTGCAATCTTATCAAAATAAATGAAGCTTCATCTCATAACTCATCGAAAATCCCAATTCAAGGCAGCTTTTATGTTGATAATCTTAAATTGAAAACTCTTGTTGTAAAAAATAAAAAAAGATTTCAAGCTTTAAAAATGTGTATATTATAACAAATTATCTAAACAAGTAATTTCACCTTAAAAAAAAGTGTGCAAAAATCAAAACCTGTACCATTTTTTTAGTTTCAAATTTTATTGTCCAGGTTGGAAATTGATTTTAGATAGATATTTCTTATTCCATAAGTGCCTTTCGTATGAGGATTTAAGGCGAGGGTTTATTTTGTTTACATGAAGTCTCGGCTTAAAGTGAACCGTCATCCCTATCTATTAGAGAGTTTATTATAGTAAAAAAATAATAGAGAGAGAGAGAGAGAGAGGGAGGTGTAAGGGGGAAAAAACGACAAGCCACATTGCTCCCTATCTCTCTCTAGGAACCTGGTTTAACCTCTCTCTCTCTCTGTGAATCTTCTTCTTGGTGTTGTTTGTTAAAGGGATTCGGGATCGCTGCGACTTTTGATCAGTCCTTCTGCCAAAATTGTATCATGGCATCATATGGTAAACACTTGCACTTTTATTATTCTGCGGATCCTGAAATGGATGACTTATGTGTGGATTGTTTATTGCTTTGTGGGGAATTTCTCCATTTGGTTTTTCTTGCTTGAATCCTGATGATGTTCTTGTCTTGGAGTTTGAGATTCTGAAACTCGATTTCTTCGCATCATATTTTCGCAAATCCGATAGTTTTTCTTTTTTCTTTTTTCTGCACCCATTGTTATTTTTGTTGTTGATAGGATTTTAGTCTTTCTGGTTAATTTTCACTGGGGCTGTTTCTCTTCCCTTTCTGTTTAATTGGAAATGTACTATCTTGCGGAGCATTTATGTCTATGTTAATTTTAGGGTTCGCTTTTTCTTTGCTTATTAATGTGATTGTACGCTCTGTTTATGGTTGTTGTATTTTGTATGATTTTCGTTGTTATGTTCTTTGAATTATGAATGGTTGATTGATCTTATTTTCTGATGCTCTTCTCAACTGTTGGTTCCTTTTTTCCTTTCGTTTCTTTGGTTTTCGTAATTATGTCAATTTTCATTTCAGTATCCAGAGAGAGAGAGAGAGTTTAATCATCGCATCTCTTGCCTATCTTTTAGTTTGTCATTTTTATGCTGTCGTCTTACTTTGTTTCTTGGCTGGGGATGGTGTTGGGGTTAGCATTGAGGTTGATGGGCTTCCACAGTGCATATGGATTTCCTCGTGTATGCTCTCTCTCCCTCAGAGTTTTTTCTTTCCCCAAGTTTTATATTTCTATTTAGTCAATTTACCTTGTCCTCTCCTCCCGTTGGTTCTTGCTAGTATTTTGGAAGGATAATTGGTGCTCTCAATGTGGTAGTCAGATTGCGTGGCGCATTTGGGAAGTTTGTGGATGTAATGTAAATTATAAATTGCATACTACTGGTATCTTCCTATCCTATTTTAGGTGTTAGTAGCAGAAAGGACCTGCATATGATGATATGACACTGAATCGTAATAATTTTTTCCGAGGAAACCGTTACCATGTCCCTCCTTAAACATAATTGGATTTTCTCATTTTGATTGAATGAATGTCCTTGATTTTACAATGCATCTTGGATTTTCTCAAATTGGATAGTCATGGTGTTTCTGTTCTTCTACTCTTTGAGGTCAAACTTGGTTTTCCAATTGATTTTGCAATTTAAAAGGGTGTGATGGCATTGAAAATAAAAAAGAAAAGAAATAATTGCCATGGCTTCATGTGGATCCTAGGCATCTGTCACTCCATGTCACAAGACAGAAGAGACAAACGTCCACCTGTGATGTAGGGAAACTCGATAGAACAGCAAAATCAGCAAGAAATCATGCCAAACACAAGCAATAACTTGGAGAAACCTATGGTTTCCTCCTCCACCCAAGTACCAAAAGCCTAATTTTTTCTCTCTTTCCTTTCTACCTAATTTTTTCTTTCTTTTTCCATTATAAAAATCTCGTGGAATGACCCCTCTTGGCCCCACACCTCTTAAATAATAACATTTTATGTTCAAGGACATTAAATGTCCATGCAATTATTAAAATGACCAAAAAGTCCCAACTTAAAGACAAAATTCGTAATGACAATTTTACCCTTATGAACAGTAATTGTGAATAGTACCCTTGAACAATACTCATGAATAGTAACCAGTGAATAGTAGATGAAAATATAAGAAAAACCCTAAAATCCTTAAAAATCCTAGAAATAAACCCCAAAACTAAAATCGAAATATACATCCTTTGAAATTAAATAAGAATTAAGGATAATTTTGTCGTGCATCATTCTCCCTTGGTTGGAGAAAACTCGTACTCGAGTTTTGAAGTGAGCTAAGATGAATTCGGCATCAAAACCACCTTCTTTAAAACATTGAGTTTTGTTGGCTCTAAGACTATTTGTGGTAAAAAGAATTCTTCAAGAAACAAATCTTGATATGGGTTATGAGGAATTAATGCAAATTTATCAAATATGGTTATCCTTGAACTCCTATTGAAAATCTTGTAGGAAACTTCAAACTCAATTTTTCAGTCCTTTAGAGACTTTATCGACATTTATTTCATTACTCTTTGAAACCGAGGCCACAATTTGTGGTTTATGACGACCATACTTCCATTGCACTAGTTTGATTCCAATGCTTGAATCTCTTGAAAGCTTCACCTTTTAAATATCCTTGACATCTTCAAAGGCCAGGGTTTTGATCAGTCCCCCAGCTGCCTTTTATCTATATTCTTCTCAAGCAAGAACATCTTCCAAAACGTCTTTCATCTTCATCTTGATTCTTATCATAAATAGGTTCTCCAAAGTCTTCAACTTCTTCCAATTGTTCATCAAAAATAGGATCACCATCAAAGATATCACCTAGTTCTTTATAAAAAATAAGATCACTACCAAAGATAGGACTTTCTACTGATTCAAATAATATCGAATCCAATTGAGGATTGGATCCTTCTTGTTCTCCTCCAAAATAATGCTCCCATCAATGCCATTGCACATTAAACCCATCTTTGTAGTTAACACGTTATCAATCTGTTCCCACCTAGCCTCAGACTCTGATTCACACCATTCTTCATAAAAACCCTCACGGTTTGGATCAATCCCCGTAGATTCCTCTTTGTTTAGGGTACACTGTTGCTGGCCTCGCTTACAGAACAGTTGTGTAATGCTATCTGTCAAGTTGTTGATTTCTTTTATAAAATTGGATCAGATTGGCATCCCTACGGCCAAGACCTCCACAACCAGTCATTGCAATCTTTAACTGTCTTCGAATTGAGCTCAGATACCACATTGATGTAGGGAAATTTGAGAGAAAAGTAAAATTAGTAAGAAATCAAGCCAAAACACAAACAATAATCGGGAGAAACCTATGGTTTTCTCTCACCCCAAGCTAGGGTTCCAAAAGCTCAAGTTTTTTTCTCTTTCGATTCTAAAAATCTTGTGCAATGACCCCTCTAGGCCTCACACACTTTTTAAATAATAATAGTTTAATGGCCATGCAATAGTTAAAATGACCCAAAAAAGTCCCGACTTAAACTCAAAATTCGTAATAACAATTTTACCTCTATGAACAATAATCCGTGAACAATACCCGTGAATAGTACTATTGAACAGTGTTCATGAATTGTAATTGGTGAATAGTAAATGAAAATATAAGAAAAACCCTAGAATCCTAAAAAAATTTAAAACCCTAGAAGTAAACCCTCAAACGAAAATCAAAATATACATCATTTGAAATTGAATAAAAATAAAAAATAAGAATAATTTTGTCCTGCATCAACCTACGGGTGGCAACAGGTCGGGTCAAGTTCGGGTTGACCCGATCCCAACCCAATTAGCTTGCACATGAACTCAAACCCCAACCCTGGTCAAGTCCAAGTCATTTCAACCCAAACCCTGGTCTAGAAATTTAAAAAATAAAAAATATATTTATGTATTATTTTAGCATATATGCTTCACGTGTTTTGTATATTTTTTACCGCATTGATCCCGACCTAGCGCGGCACAATAGGGTCCATGCTGGAAACTGGACTCGGAACTGCCTGGCGGGTCCAAAACATGGACCCCGACCTAGACCGGGTGCGGGTTGACCCGACCCTATTGCCACCCCCACCTCCTCCTCCACCTCCACCTTTCTTGATGCAATTTCTAAGATTCAGCTATGTAGTTACCCTTATTCAAAAATGTTATCAGCTATGTAGTCACTAGACGCTGCAGCTTTTAAAATTCATATGTTCTTGAATCCTGGCATTTGAAACCACCTGGTGAGCTTAGAACTTTCTTAGACACTTCCTGATTAAATCCTCAAACCATGATTGCTTCACTCCTTTGAGTTTGACTTTAAAATATTAGATCTGTGGTTCCATTTTCGAAAGCATTCACTGCCCGTTTGAGTTGTCCCTTTGAAGCACCTTTGAATTCTCTGTAAATTGTTTCCATTGGATTGGGAGTTCCAACTTGACATGTTTAGAAGCTGCTGATCTAGAACTAAAACTGTGTGAGGTAAAAGTATGTAAATAAAAATTATACATTTCAATGAAGAAGTCTGTCAATGCTTTAGCAAAATTAATGGGAATCCAACAATCAAATCCCATGGCTGGAATTGGAAGGTGTGGTTCTCTTTGACATTTCTCTTTTAAGGGACAATTGTCGTATGCTTTAATCTGTGCTCAAAAACTTGTTTCAATTTTTTGCACTAAGTCCAAGTTAACTCGATTGGCAACGTCCATAAGTTATTATGTCAAGCCAGGGTTGATTGGGTCAGCATATAACTAAATGTACGAGAATTTATGCCAAAATGTTTTGTGGTTTTGTGGTGGCGTTATATATTTCCTTATCTAGATACCAGACTTGGTCTCAAGTTCGAATCCTGCAAAAGATTTCTCCAAAAGTGAAATACTCATGGAGTTCTTTTTCCAAAGTTGAAATATTGCGTGTTGACGTGGTACTTTCTGTGAGAAAGTCAGGGACTGAGTTCGAGTTTAGAAATACTGTTTATAACTAATATGGATGGTCTGAACTTATGATCACAATTGATTTCTGAGTGAGCCAGTTTATTATGTACTTAAATAAATAACTTAGTTATTGCATGAAACATCTCCACATAAGGGAAATGAAATAATGATAGGCATGCCAAAATCAAACCCATAGGAGTTGTCATCTTTGGCTGGGTATCTGGGACATCATCTGTTAAGTTCATGCATAGTGGAGTTATAATTATCTCCAGGGTGAACGTTTCACATGAAGGGTAGGAAGGTTGATTTGGTTATTCTTTTTAAGCACACTGAGAGAAACACCCCAATTGTTGACTTTAAAATTCCATACATTGAAGGAATGTGCTCAAGGCATAGATGATCGGTGGCAGGTGCAACAGTTCCTTTCCTACCAAGTCTCAAGTTAACATTAAGAAAGAAGAAGAAAAAAAAGAGATCCAATGCATTGAAAGATTTATTCCCGGAGAAGATGGGATCTAGTGCCTGTCTTTTAGGTGTTTTATGTATGGGTGCGGTTTGTATAGAGCTGAGGCTCTAAACAATCAAATTAGAGCCCACCTTCAAATAATGTTGAGAAATATGATTTCAATACTGGTGTGATAACCTTAAATTATATTTTCATCTTTAGTTATACAATTTAAAGCTTCAAAAATAGTGTAGATCGAGCAAATCTATGAAAACTTGAAAATCTTGAAAATTAACAATCCATAAATGCATTATAAGATGCACTACTTCCAAAACTTGAAATCCACTTTTTTCTCATATCCATGCATCTTGATGTCGAGATGATCAATTTGTGATATTTGGGCATCAAAACAACCTCTTATAGTGAAAATTTTGAGGTAGGCTCTAATTTGATTGTTTAGAGCCTAGGCTTTGTATAAACTTTTCCCTTTATGTATTCATCAATAGTTTGGGTTTAAGTAGGTTTACTTTGCACTGGTTTCTACAAGACCAAATATTATGTATTTGTGGTCCTCCTTGTAGGTCTTTGGTTTGGCTGGTTTCAGCCTTTGCTGAAAACTGAAAATGCTTAAAAATAGGCTCAAGTTTTGGAGCCAGCAACAACGAAGGAATTTTTGGGAGTAAAAAGAAAAACTCCGATTGATATCAGACTTGGACTGCAAAGAAGAATCTAGGGCCTTTAGGGCGTGTTTGATACACATAATTTATGGGAGAGGAAGGCAGTCTCCCATTTATTATGGAAGACCGCCCTTCCATCATTTTTGATGGAAGAGCGGACTTCCTAAAATGGGCTTGCTTTGATGTTAAACAAAGAAAGCCTTTGGAAGGGCATTTCATGCCACCCTTCGAAAATCTCCATGTTATCAAATGTGGAAGTGGGATGTTCTGCTTCCACTTCCAAAATCTCCCTGTTATCAAACACGCCCTTAGTCCCACTGAAAGTTTCAATGGAATAGTGGCCAAAGCAGCACTATAATGCCCCATTGAAGAGGAAAGAAATTTATTGGCATCAAAGATCTAGAATCAATTGGCTTAAACATGGGGACATGAATACGTCTTTCTTTCATAAATCAGGTAGCTGCCATAGGTCAGAATGCCATATACCAAACTAAACATGGAAGGAGCTTTTAGACAACCACTTGACATCGATACGAAATTCATTAAACTCCAAGAGGCTCTTCTCAGCAGACCCAGTCCATAGGCCTAAAAATAACAACTTCCCCTTCCCTACCCTTCCTAGTGAGCTGGTGGATGAGTTGGAACAACCTTTCTTGCTTGACGGGATTTGCTGAGCCATTAAAGATCTTAATCAAAATAAGGCCCCTTGGCATGATGGCTTCCTTGTTGCCCTGTCCAATATCTTCTGGGACCATCTAGCCCCTGATATAAGATATTATTGAAGGTGCTAGCCTCGAGATTACAGAAAGTCTTACCATACGCAGTCTCCCCAAACAAAGGGGCTTTTGTTCAAGGCTGACAAATCCTTGATGGGGTGCTTATAGCTAATGAATGCATTCACGTCATGCATCAAATGAAGTTCCTGGTCTGATTCTAAAATTGGATAGGGGAAAGGCGTACTGTCTCAAAGATTAGGAGCTGCTTGATCACGTCATGCTGCCTATGGTGAGTCTGGATCCGAGGTCGCATTTCATTGCCATGTTTCTCTATTCTTGTCAATGGGTCTCCAAAGGGTTTCTCCCCTATGAGAAAAGGCTTCCTTTTTTATTCGCCATCATGGTGGATGTTTTCAGCAAGTCTATTTTGGTCTCTGCAATTGTAATCTGTTGGAAGTCTCAAAAAAAAAAAAAAAGACCTTCCTGGCTTAGCCCTAATATATCACACACTGACACTTTGTGTTTGCCGATGCTACCCTTCAACAAGTGGACAACATATGGTTATTTCTGAGATGTTTTGAAGTGTGAATTGGCTTTAAAGTCAATATGTCGAATACTATGCTCTTTAGGATTGTTTAGACCAGGAGTCAACCTCAGTTTTGGCTTCCAGACTTGGAAGCGGCATGTCCTTATTGCCAAACAAGTATCTTGGCCTGCCATTATGCATGTGGGTCACCGTTGTGGAACGTTGTAACTGCCATCTTGTGGCTTGAACGGGTCATTTCCTTTCTTTAGGGGGATGAATCAACCCTTCCAAGGTCTCATCCAAATGTCGTGTTTACATGCCTATATCAATGCTAATCACTTAGAAAGGATCAATGTTTGCAAACTCGGTGGGTCCAACTCGGACCCATGGAGTTGCTTAGGCTTGGCAGGGTGCCGAGCAGGTAACCCCCCAAACTCAGGGGGAATATAGTTGATATATAAATTAACTGTAACTGATCTAGATTTAATCTTTGACTAAATGAATTATAAATGACTTAATAGGTTTTGTTTAAGGGTGTGGTTTGTATAGAGCCTAGGCTCTAAACAATCAAATTAGAGCCTACCTTCAAATAGTGTCAAGAAATGTGGTTTCAATATTGGAAATCTTTGTAATAGCCTTAAAATATATTTTTATATTTATTTATAAATTTAAAGCTTCAAAAATAGTGTAGATCAACAAATCTATAAAAACTAGAAAATTTTAAAGATTGACGGCCCAAAAACGCATTACAAAATATACTATTTTCAAAACTTGAAATCCATTTTTTTCTCATGTCCATGCATCTTGATGTCGAGATGATCGATTTGAAGATATTTGGGCATCAAAACGACCTCTTCTGATGAAATTTTTGATGTAGGCTCAAATTTGATTGTTTAGAGCCTCGACTCTATATAAACTTTTTCCTTTTTTAATATATATATATATATATATATATATATAGGGAAAAAGATCCCGTCAGCCCACGGCCTGATAGCTACAGTGTCAGCCAATGGGCCAAATTGAATCTGGGCCGATCTGACGGTCACGACCTCTTTTCGTATTTGAATTTTCATTTTTTTTCTACAAGTTTAAATCACTTGAAATTTGGAGCATCTATTCTTCAGAAATATAAGAATCGTAAAATATAAATTGACCAAAATACCCCCGAAACATTTCGGAGATATTTTGGTCAATTTATATTTTGAAAATTATTTTTTTATATTTTTATTAGGTGCGCCTTGATGAGAAGAATGAACACCTAAAATTTCAAGTGATTTGAATTTGTAGAAGAAACATGAAAATTCAAATACAAAATGAGATTGTAACCGTCAGATCAGCCCAGATTGAATCTGGGCCATTGGCTGACACTGTAGCAGCACAGTGTTAGCCAACGGCCCATATTGAGTCTAGGCTCAATCCAATGGTCACGACTTCATTTCGTATTTGAATTTTTATTTATTTTTTATATAAATCCAAATCACTTGAATTTTGAACGTCTATGCTTCAAAAATAGGAAAATATAAAAAAAATAATTTGCACAATATAAATTGACCAAAATACCCGCGAAAAGTTTCAGGGGTATTTTGATCAAATTATATTGTGCGAATTAATTTTTTATAATTTTATTAGGTGAGCCTTGATAAGTAGAATGTACGCCTAAAATTTCAAGCAATTTGGATTTCTGAAAAAAAATGAAAATTCAAATACGAAATAAGGTCGTGACCATCAGAATTGCCCATATTCAATTTGGACTGTTGGTTGACACAATAGCTGTCAGCCTACCGGCTGACAAGATCCATTCCCTCTATATATATATATATATATATACTTCTCATGGTTTTATGATTTTTAATGATACTATTTATTTTTTTTCTACTTTTTTTCTTTTTTATGAAACGATGATCTTTAAGAACTTTACTATTTCTTTTACTTTTTGGAAAGTTTTTTCTCATCTTTTAAATACTTCTATTGTTGTCTATCATTTTTCGTTTCTTTTATTTTTAGCGATATTTGAGGATTTTCCCCAAGTTTTTGTGGTTTTTTAGCCTATTGCACAGGATGATGAGGGAATTTCTGTGGTCAAGGACGGAAGGACAATGCAAGTTTCACTTGGTTAAATGGGATATACTTTGCCAGCCCATGAACAAAGGATGTTTGGGCATTAGAAAGCTTAAAGAGCGCAACACAGCACTCCTTGGCGAATATGGCAGCCGGTAGTGTTTTAAATTTCAAGAGCCTTGGCGCTTAGGCAGCACGCCTAGGCAGTCTAGGGCCCTGGGCCAGCCAGGCGAGCACCTAGGGTAGAGGGGTCTAGGTGCCCTCCTAGTTGGCCAAGTCACTGCCTAGGTGATACCTAGCACTCTCATTGTTCTTCTTCTTCTTCTTCTTGTCTGTACCAGAAACTTGGAGTTCTCCTCCTCTCCATCTTTTGTCTTATGCTTATTGAACATTTGGAGTTCTTCTTGAGTGCATTTGGAGTTCTGTGCTCTCATCATCAAACACTTGAAGCCTTGTTGGAATGTGGAATTGAATTCGTGTGGTGTGAATGCAGGGAAGACTGAAGGTAGGGGAACGGTGTAGAGAGACGCCATAGAGAAACGCATTTTTGACGTCCATCTGCCATAGACGCCAGGACTTTCTTGTTGCTAGAGAGATGAGCAGTAGTCATCTTTGCCACGGGACTAAACGTCTCGTCGTAGTCAATCCCGTACTGCTGTGAGAAACCACGAGCAACCAATCGCGCCCGTTTGACTGATCGTGATCAGTGACCGGGAAGTCTGCTGAAGTCGTTTGAGTCTTTGACAACCACTCTCTCCCGTGAAACTCCTCCTTTAACTATGATTGATCTGACCATTTTCTTTAGGCAGAAGCTGAAAAGAGATTTGAACAGCAGTCTGAAAAGACTAATGCTGCGCAAAAGAATATGTTTCAAAAGAAGAATAAGCACAAAGTGAGTGCAGAAGGACCTGAAAAACATAGAGTGTTGGTCCTGCAAGAAGAAAGGTCACTTGAGTTTTGAGTGCCCATAAAAGAGGGCAAAGGGAAAAAGCCATGATGATCAGGAAAAGGTAGTGTTGTCACTACTATGGCCCTGTTTGCCAACATTTCAGATAGTTGGTG